>CM052893.1:1242303-1327829 GCA_028534135.1 Potos flavus | reverse complement strand
TCCCGGGCTGCACCCGTCCCCTCCCCGACTCCTCCCGGGCTGCACCCGTCCCCTCCCCGGCTCCTCCCGGGCTGGACCCGCCCCCCGTCCCGGCTCCTCCCGGGCTGGACCCGCCCCGGTCCCGGCTCCTCCCGGGCTGCACCCGCCCCGGTCCCGTCTCCTCCCGGGCTGCACCCGCCTCTTCCCCGACTCCTCAGACGCTGCACCCGCCCCTTCCCCGACTCCTCCCGGGCTGCACCCGCCCCGTCCCCCGCTCCTCCCGGGCTGCACCCGCCCCTTCCCCGACTCCTCCCGGGCTGCACCCGCCCCTTCCCCGACTCCTCCTGGGCTGCACCCGCCCCCGTCCCGGCTCCTCCGGGGCTGCACCCACCCCTTCCCCGACTCCTCCTGGGCTGCACCCGCCCCCGTCCCGGCTCCTCCCGGGCTGCACCCGCCCCCGTCCCGGCTTCTCAGGCGCCGCACAGGCCCGGACCCCGGCTCCCGGCAGCCCCGCCGCGGCGGAAGGGCGGCCGACGCACCGCCCAGGACCCGGGCCGTGTCGGGAGGCCGGTCCAGCCTGGCCTGGGAGCCGCCGAGAAAGGGTTGCGCACAATATCCACCTGCACGACTCGCTGCTTCAGCCTGCTGTCCACGAACCTCGCGTGTCGGGGCTTCATCGCACGCGTCAGGGCGGCCGCAGCGCGGCGGCCGGCTCCACCGGGACCGGGGTCCTCGCAGGGCTGCCCGCGGCGATCGCCGGGCCGGCCGCTCCGCCTGCGCCTGTCCGCCCGCCGTCCGCGCCGTCCCGCCGGTGCTGTCCCACCGCGAGTGAGGAAGACGCCCCCGAAAACAACGACACATGCCAACCCCAGGGACTTTTTGGGGGTCTTATTTTGCAGGCTTGTCCAGCGGGCCCTGGATGACAAGGACCCGTTTTGAACACGCTCAACTTTATTGTTCCCCGCTGTGCGGACACGCATGCGCGCTGCGGCTGCGGGGACCTTCGGGGGGCGGTGCTCTGCTTGGGTTCTGGGTCAGGTTCCAGTCACACCCTGCTCCGTGCAGAGTTAGTGTCGGCCGGAATCGTAAGGAACCCCAAACCTAGAGAACCCCGGGACGATGAAGGAGGGGTAAAAGCACCGCGCCACCTAGCTCCGCAGGGAGGCCCCACGTGGGCACCGGGCCGGCCGGCAGGTACGCGCAGGTGTGCGCAGGTGTGCTCAGGTGACCCCGGCGTCTTCCTTGTTCGGAAAGCTGGTCATCTTGCGGGATTTTCGGTCGCGGGGTTGTGGAGCGCGTCCAGGCAGGACTACAGCTAGACCTAGAAGCTGCCCAGAATTTGGTAAACGTCTGTATTTGCAAATGAGGCTTTATTATGCAGTTAACACACAAATAACGGGACAGTTAACATTAACACACAGAGTCACTGGCTTCCGTTGCTGTGCCCTTGCTGGGTTCACCATGTTTTCAAGATTCGCATCTGAGGTCTTACTGGCTTCGGACAACAGTGTTTATTAAGGTTGGGGGTGGGGGGAGGTAGAATTAGAAGCTGTGAGATGTTAGCACATAACCGTCTCCTTACTCAGGATGATGTGATGAGGGAGCAGAAGGCTCGCTGAGGACAAAGCACACGCTGACACCTGCAAACTCCCCCCCCCCCCACACGCACACACGCACGCACACACACACACACACTCACACTCCTGGGTGGGACATGTGGGACATTCCTCCAGGAAGTTCCTAACTGTCTTCGTGTTAACGCCTTGCTGGGGAGAAAAACAACCTTACCTAGACAGTGGCAAGGCCTCCGGTATCCAGTGAGTCTTTAACATACGAAAATCCTTTTGAAACCTCCCTTTGTCTTAGTTACATCCCCCAACTCCCAAGTATTTAAGCAGTCACACCTCACAACCCGTGCAGCAGCTCTTTCTGCCCACGGGTCTTGTCCCCATGCTTTACTAAAATCACCTTTTTGGACCGAAGATGTCTCAAAAATTATTTCTTGGTCCTTGGCTCTGGACCTCACCCCCCGGGAACCTCGCCTATATTCCAAAACCACATCAAGGAAACCACAGGCTTGTTTTTCCCTCAGAGTTCTGATCACATCACTGCTCTTTTCAAATGGTTCTTATCTGTACACTGAATATATAGTCTCACTCTGATATTCAAAACTTTGGTTAACTTGGCTCCAGCTTCATCTGCTTCTTCCCTGCATTTACTGGGTCAGTCCTGAAGGCCTGCTGGGTCCCAGCCGGGAAGAAACAAGATCCCTGCTTCTAGGAAGCGTCCATTTCTCCCAGAAGATAATACTTATGCACAGCACTTTGCTTTCACTGACATTTCGTCTTGTCTACAATACCCTTCCTGGCCAGTCTGTGACTTCTCTAGAATCCTAGCTAGCCATCTCCCTTTTGGCCTTTCCCAATATTTCCCTTTGTTAAAATCTCCACCCATCGAATGAATATTCAGCAAAAATGTATTGCGTGCTTACCAGTTTCAGTCCCTGCCCTGTCCTTGAGTCTTGGGAGGAAGAGCAAAATAATTATATCTGTACTTTTTTAAGTGTAGTTTTTTTTTTTTTAAGATTTTATTTATTTATTTGACAGAGAAAGAGAGATAACAAGTAGGCAGAGAGAGGGGAAGCAGGCCCCCTGCTGAGCAGAGAGCCCGATGCAGGGCTCGATCCCAGGACCCTGAGATCATGACCTGAGCTGAAGGCAGAGGCTTTAACCCACTGAGCCACCCAGGCGCCCCTGCTTAAATGTCATTTAATCATGAGCATGTGAAAGGTACCACAAAGAATAGAAAGGGGCTGACGGGGCCAGCAGCATCACAACATATTCGAAGCAGCATACTTTGTTAGTCTGTAATTTGTCATGGAACATTATCATTTAGGGTTGGCTTCATGGGTGCGTGACCTGTGCCTTCGCAAAGGCCTGAGTGCTTAGAAGATCCTCACCCTTGGTTTAATGGTCTGCTATGGCCACCTTGACATTCTTTTCATGCTTTTTTTTCCAAGTTTAGGCTAATGGGGGTCATCAGTGTCTTTGCCCTGAGATTATCAAAGTCATATGTCTGATCTAAGAATCTCTAGTGTCAAATGGGAGGGTGGTAAGAGGGCCAGAAAAGGGGCTTCACTTATGAACCCCAAGGAAAAGAAAGTATACAGTACCCATATAAACCAGTTCTTTCTTCTTCCTATGGCTTATCTGCATTATGGGTTACAAATGTATTTTTAAAAAATATTTTGCTTGGGACACCTGAGTGGCTCAATTGGTTAGGCGACTGCCTTCGGCTCAGGTCATGACCTTGGAGTCCCGAGTCCCATGTCAGGCTCCCCGCTCAGTGGGGAGCCTGCTTCTTCCTCTGACCCTCCCCTCTCTCATGCTCTCTCTCAAATAAATAAATAAAATCTTAAGAAAGAAAGAAAGAAAGAAAGAAGGAAAGAAAGAAATTTAATACCCTGACACTAGAATTTTATTTATTTATTTTTTATTTTTTTTAAATTAACATGTATTATTTGTTTCAGGGGTATGTAGAATTTTAAACTTGTTCTCTTTTAAAATTTTTATGTGGCCGTCGAGGAAAGGACTTTTATTTATTTATTATTGTTATTATTTTTAAAGATTTTTTTTATTTATTTAATAGAGAGAGAGACACAGCCAGAGAGGGAACACAAGCAGGGGGAGTGGCAGAGGGAGAAGCAGACTCTCCGCTGAGCAGGGAGCCCCATGCGGGCGATCCCAGGACCCTGGGATCAGGACCTGAGCAGAAGGCAGATGCTTAACGACTGAGCTCCCCCGGGTGCCCTGAAAGGTATTACTTTTAATAAATAATAGTATTCCTCATTGTTCTGAATCAAAGGATTTCTTTCTTTTTTTTCTTTTCTTTTGTTGCCACAGAGTTTCCACCTTGAAATTCTTAATACTTTTTGAAGAAGTGGACCCTTATTTTAATTTGGCATTGGGCAGAATTTGCAAATTATGCGACCCATACAGACCTGAAGTACCTTCCGGAACACCAGCTTCTTAAGGGCAAATAGTATGTTCAGATTGTCCCCTTCCGTACATCCAGACCAAAAAGATGCCCGACTATGTAAAAAGATGAGTGCATACGTATGTCCAGAACTTTCTGCAATAATGGAAATGTCCTCCGATCTGTGAGGATGCAACCCCACCTAGCGGTGCATTTCACCTTCTGCACACCCTCGCTGTCAGGGACTTGATCTCACCCACAGCTTCCTTCCTGGCTGATGGTGTTTATAGTTTGGGTGATCTAGTCCTGACTCCGAATAGTCCTGAGTTTTACCTCTTGATGTAGCATAGCTATTCACAGTGTAGTAATTTGTGGAAAGAAATTAAAATTGCCCAAATGAGAACAGGCAAAGACTATTCAGAGCTCACAACAGTAAAGGCGGCTGCTACCATCACGTTCTGGCAGAGTCTCAAAGGCAGGCAGAGGCGTGGCCGAGCTTTGTGGCTGGAACAGGGGCGGCTTCTGGGGGGGCCCTGGCTGGAGGCCATTGGCCCGGGGAAGCTGCGGGACTGCTAACTAGAAGGAGGGCATCCTTTGTAACTAGTCCGGGGAGTGGATTTGGATTTCTCTGGCAGGTCCTGAAATGGGAAGTGGGGACGAAAACCAGGGAAGCCGTCAGTTATGAATGGAGTCCTGGCCATCTGGGGCCAGTTGTTATAGGGTCCAGTCTGGACAAAAAAGGATGTGGTCACCCCATGTAAAATAGAGACATGGAGAAAAGGGGAGAGAGAGTACATGGCACAGATTTCCTACCCAGGTTCACAAGGGAGGTTGTCTGCTTGTTGGAAGCCAGAGACTGAGCCTGTGTCCTTGTTTTCTGAGGTTTGGGGGAAAAAACTTTGATTTATTTTATCTGGTAAAGGCTAATAATTCTGTTCACTAAGAAGGCGGGTCCTCCTTTGAGATGATTGCCTCATGCATGTCCCTGATTTTAAATAGAATGAAAATAAGATTTTGAGCTGGGATTTTATGCCTTGAATCTACAAATGTTTATTGTCTACTCGATGTCAGGTCTGTGCTACCTTGAGAGGGTGACAATCAGGCAGATATGGATCCGGAGCTTATTAACGTTCTGGTGAGAGGGGCGGGCCCAATAGGCTGGCTAAACAATAAATCTATAATTAGAATAAGGAGAAATAAGAACTTCACAGCCCTTGGAGTAGTTCCTTTCATAAGAAGGTGTTCGATGGAGGAACGTAGTGAAGAAAATAAAATAATCAGGGTCCTGTGGTATGGAATGACAGAGGGAGCCTGCCTTCGTCCATCGAGGGGCCAAGGGAAGACTTTCTGAGAACGTTACATTTAGGAACCTTAAGGTCAACAGGGACTGGTTGTTTTGGAAGAGGGTTTCTGAAGGTAGGGAGAATGCGCAAAGGCCCCGAAGCCTTTCCTCTTCGAGGAACAGAGAGAAAAAGATAAACTTCTTTCTTGTTTAAATCAGCATCATTTGAGGTTTCTGTCACTCACAACCAACATGATTTGGAGTGGCTGTAGGTTATTTGGAGAAATTTCAAGCGCTGAATCTAAGATTAATGGGAAAGAGCAAATGGCTGAGAAGAGCCCTATGGTTCCTTTTTTTTTTTTTAGATTTTATTTATTTATTTGACAGAGATCACAAGTAGGCAGAGAGGCAGGCAGAGAGGGGGGGGGAAGCAGGCTCCTTGCTGAGCAGAGAGCCCAATGTGGGGCTCAATCCCAGGCCCCTGAGATCATGACCTGAGCCGAAGGCAGAGGCTTAACCCACTGAGCCACCTGGGCGCCCCAAGCCTGGCGATTCCTGAATGAGAATTCAGCACATCACTCTTTCTTTAAAAACTCTGTTGAGGGGCGCCTGGGTGGCTCAGTGGGTTAAACATCTGCCTTCAGCTCAGGTCGGGATCGCAGGGTCCTGGGGTGAAGTTCCTCATTGGACTCCCTGCTCAGTGGGGAGTCTGCTTCTCTCACTCCCTCTGTGCTCTCCCTCTCTCTCTCTTAAAGAAATAAATCTTTAAAAAAAGCTCTATTGAGGGGTCTTTTATATGTAATCAAATGTATTCATTTTAAGTGTATAATTCATTGATTTCTAAAATTGAGGTAAATTTTACATAACAAAATAGTCACCATTTTAACTGTTTTGCAGTGTGAAATTGAGCGGCGCTCCGTACTTTTGCAATGCTGTGCACGCGTCACCGCGACGTAGTTTGAGAACATTCTTCTCAGCCCAAGAAGAAAGCCCACACCAGTGATCAGTCAGTCACTCCCAACCCCTCCCTTTCCCCAGTCCCTGGAAACCCATTCTACTTTCTGTTTCTGTGCGTCTGACTACTATAGATACTTCTGATATATCAGTGGAATCATACAGGATTTATCTTTTTGTGGCTGGCTTATTTCAATTTAGTGTAATGTCCTCAAGGTTCATCCCTGTTTTGGATGTGACAAGGTTTTCTTCCTTTTAGAGGGCAAAATATTCCACTTTTTATTTTTTTAAGATTTTATTTATTTATTTGACAGAGAGAGAGAGAGATCACAAGTAGGCAGAGAGGCAGGCAGAAGGAGAGGGGGAAGCAGGCTCCCCGCTGAGCAGAGAGCCCAATGCAGGGTTCCATCCCAGGACCCTGAGATCATGACCTGAGCCGAAATCAAGAGTCAGACACTTAACCAGGTGAGCCACCCGGGCGCCCCAGCCCGCTAGAGTTCTTATATTCAGGCTCGTCCACACTGAGCCTCCAACTTCTTGTCAGTTACTGTTCAGGTTTTTCTGCCCCAGTACTGGTTCCCGGAGGTCTCCGCCTTGGTAAGTTGTGATTATGTCAGTCTGTCTGTCTCACCTATCTGGAACAGTGACCTCACTTCTCTGACAGATCCAAGAATTGCTGATTTTTCAGTGTGTTTGGCTTTTTATTTGTTGTTAGGACCCAGTGGTAATCTCCAAGCTCTCCTTACAAGCCAGACTGAAAGCCGAAACAGTTCAATTTTAACTTTTAAAATAGAACCTATAATTTCAGGGTGCCTGGATCACTCAGTCGGTTAAGTATCTGCCTTTGGCTCAGGTCATGATGCCAGGGTCCTGGGATCGATTCCCAAGTTGGGCTTCCTGCTCAGTGGGGAGCCTGCTTCTCTCTCTCCCTCTGCTGCTCCCCCTGCTTGTGCTTTGTCTGTCAAATAAATAAATAAAATCTTAAAAATAAATAAATAAGTTAAAAAATACAAGTTATATATTTTTAAAATTTTATTTTTTAAAGTATTTATTTATTTGACAGAGAGACACAGCGAGAGAGGGAACGCAAGCACTTTTGGTTTAAAATATAGGTTGTATTTTGGGGCGCCTGGGTGGCTCAGTCATTAGGCGTCTGCCTTTGGCTCAGGTCATAATCCCGGGGTTCTGGGATCGAGCCCTGCGTCAGGCTGCCTGCTCAGTGGGGAGCCTGTTTCTCCGTCTCCCACTCGCCCTGCTTGTGTTCCCTTTCTTGCTGTGTGTCTCTCTCTGTCAAATAAACAAATAAAATATTTTAAAAAACTCAAATCAAAAGTGTTGATCTCTCTTTCACACATCGGCGCGCGTGCACACACACAGACACACACAGACACACACACCCTACTTACTGTTTTTTAACCCTGATCGAGATCCTTCTCTCAAATTTTGCCTTCCCTATAGTTTTGACATTGCAACCATATTTTGAGTTTTCAAGGAGGATGAGACAAAGGCTATCTTAATTAGAACTGGTAACTCTAACCCTTGATGATGGTACTCGCTTTTTTAATTTACTTAGGATAAAATAACAGATAAAGAATATGGGATAGCCTGTGTTTTCTGCTCCAACGTGAGAGGAATGGGAGATGAGGTTTATGTTTTTAAGAAAATCTGCAATAATTTTAATGAAATCTCTCCTCACTATCAGTATATGCCATTCATTTGGCAAACATTCCTGAAACACCAGCTATTTACAGGATGGAAGGTGCTGGGGGCCTAAAAACTAATAAAATCTGTTATTTTTTTTTTGCAGTCTAAGGCATGGCTGGCTGGGCATGTCCAGGAGTGGTGTGTGAGCGCTCTGGTAGAGGTGTGGACAAGGTGCAGTAGGAGTGTAGTTATAGTTGGTTTATAGATAATCTGTTACCTCTCTGCCTGGCTTTAACCTATGGACCCTTAATGACCCTATGAACTTATGCCGTGTCAGGCCTAAGTTTGCCTTCATACTAATTCCCCTATTCATCCTCTTCTCCTCTAAGTGGTCTCCTTGCAAACTTGTCCCCCTTTCATACATTTAGTGCACCAAACAGAAGGACGTTTTTAGAATGTAAGTCAGAACAAGGTACTTTTTTTTTTTTTTTTTAAGATTTTACTTATTTATTTGAGAGAGAGAGAGAGAGCACACGTAAGAGAGCAAGAACAAGCCGGGGAGGGGGCGGGGAAGAGAAGCAGACGCCTCGCTGAGCAGGAAGTCTGACTTGGGGCTCAATCGGAGGACCCAGGATCCTGACCTGAGCAGAAGACAGAGGCTTAACCGACTAAGCCACCAGGTGCCCCCACACCAAGGTAATTTTATACTTAAAACTGTCCAGTGGTTTATCATCACATTAGAATAGAAGTTAAACTCCTTGGCAGGGTCCCCAAGACCTGTGTGACCTTGCCCTGCCCTCTCTGATCTAGTACAGCCGCACTGTCTTCTCTCCTGTTCTTAAAGACTACAAGTGTCTGTGAGCACTCCAGTCTGTGCAAACACTCTGCCTGCAAATCGGGGAGCTGTTCAGATTTCAAATTAAACGTCAGTTCATTAGCCTGCCTTTCTCTGATGGTTCAGTCGCAACTGTTGCCCGTCCTCTGTCCTCTTCGAATTACTTATAACTGCCTGTCATTAATACAGTGTTGTTGTCCTCTGTGTCTCGCACTGTAACAGGAGCTACAGGACTGCGGGGACTTTCCCCCTCTTACTCATCATGTATCCCTAAGGCCCAGTAATTGGCATATACTAGCTGCTCAGAAAATATCTGTTGAATGAACGTATGGCTTTGACCTAATGAGCCTTTAAAGTGACCCTTTCCCTGTATTTGGTCGCTAGTTATTGCCTTGTCTGCGTCGCGCATTCCTGGATCTCGGGCGTAGGGCCGGTCCTGGCTTGTCGTGGGGATGGAGTCAGTAAGTAGTTGTTGAATGAATGCATGAGATGACATGCGACACCTTCCAAAATCTTAAAATCTAGAGTGGAGAGAATCGTTGCCGTCCCAGAATAAGCAAGGGGCCGTGGAACCTCCGGAGAAACGGAGATGAGGAAGGGCCAGCCTCTACCTGCAAGCCAAGGGTTGTCGCGGAGAGACTTGGGGTTCGGGAGGAAAACGTCTTAGCGTTGCCAAGTCGGGGGTCCTGGGGGCCCTGCGCGGAAGCCAAAGGGAAAGTCGCACATGATAACAAGTTGTACCGGGTATCCAGCAGATTACTAGCGTTCAGTAAATGCACGCCGACTAATTCTTTTAATTTCTGGAACGAATCAGATGAGGGGAGACTTCCACCCTTCCCTCCTGCGGGTGTTGGTGCTGGCGAACTGCACTTCCCAGCATGCATCAGAACTACGGCGGCCGGGTGGTCGAGGGAGGACTACAAGTCCCGGCATGCCGCGCCGTGGCGTCCGCACTACGCGCCCCAGCCGCCCCGGCGAGGGCCTATCGGGCGCGGGCGGGCGCGGCGGGCGCCGGAGCCGGTTTGACGGAAGGAGCGGCGGCGGCGGAGAATGGAGGCGGTGGTGTTCGTCTTCTCTCTCCTCGACTGTTGCGCCCTCATCTTCCTCTCGGTGTACTTCGTATCCTTGCCTGAGGCGGGCTGAGGCCGGCCGAGCCCGACGCCCGGGGGACGGGGCTGAGGCGGGGCCGGGCAGGTGCGCGGGGGCGAGGGCGGCCCGGCGGGGACCCGGACCAGCACCGGGGCGGGGAGCCGGGCGGGCGGCGAGGGACGGCCCAGGCGGGAAGGCCCATCGGGAAGCCAGCCGCTCCCGCCGCCCCCGCCCCTGCGCAGCGGCCCCGCCCCGAACGGCCGGGCGGCGGGCCTCCCTGGCGGGGCCGCGGGGGACGCTGGGGTCCCGGGCGAGCGGACGCGACGTGCCGCCTCCGGTCGCTGTGGGCGACGGCCACCGCCGCCCTTGTGGTGGCGCCGGGGCCTTGGCGGCCGGGCCCCGCCTGGGACGTGGGCGTCGTGCGGGGCGGGCCGGGTCCGGGGCCGCCCTCTGCGGGGGACCGTGCGGGGCCGGCTGCGCGTGTGTCCGAGCCGGAGCGGCGCCCGCACCGAAGACTTGCTCCTGTGCTGGTCCCCAGACTGGTGTCCAGGCCAGCGCCCCTGAGGGGTGGACCCGCACCCTGCTCTCAGGGAGCATCCAGTCTTCGTCGTGGCCCAGTGCACCCTCCAGCTTAAGTCATTGACATGTTGGGAAACAAACACGCGGAATTGCATGGTTCTTCCTTCCTTGGAATTCACTCGTAGTGCTTTCTGATGGAAGTAAACTTTTTGCCAGAGCATCCCGGCCTTAGGATGTTTGTAGCGTGTGCTTTCAGCCTGACCTCATGCTGTATTGTGGACGGGCAGCCCGTTGGAGAGGAAAGGGACAGAATTTGCAGCCAGGACCCCTTCGCTAGGTGTTCGCTGTGCACAGTGCTTCACCTGCCTCCGCCTGGGGTTTCTTATCTTTACAACGGGACCTTTTACTTCCCAGCTCTGGGTGTGTACTGTGAGAACAAGGGTTCAGCCCCCAGCACGGTGCCTGCCCCCCACCCCGCCCCAGTTCAGCTACACTTTTTACTTGAACTGATGAATTCTAATGAGGGGAACCTTGAGTTGGTTTTGTTTTAAGATTTTATTTTTAAGTGATCTCTGTAGCCGGGCTGGGGCTGGAATTCGCAACCCCAAGATCGAGGCTCACATGCTGTACCGACTGAGACAATCAGGCAAGGGAGAGCCTTGAGTTTTATTGGGTTTGGTGAACTGACTGAAAGGGCAGAATCACAGGCCTACGTTTTGACGACCTATGTCCCTCTTGTGACCTAAGGAACTGGGACTAACAGAGAAATGAAACATGGATTTCTGCATTTGCAGTTTGAAAACTAGGCTTGATAATTTAAAATAGGCATGGCTTGGGGCGCCTGCGTGGCTCAGTGGGTTAAAGCCTCGGCCTTCGGCTCAGGTCATGATCTCAGGGTCCTGGGATCCAGCCCCGCATCAGGCTCTCTGCTCAGCAGGGAGCCTGCTTCCCCCTCTCTGCCTGCCTCTCTGCCTACTTGTGATCTCTCTCTCTATGCCAAATAAATAAATAAAATCTTTAAAAAATAAAATAAAATAGGCGTGGCTTATACCAATTTATGTACATGGAAAAAATGTTAGGTGGAATATTTGACTTAGACAATCAGGTACATTTAGGGTGTGTTTTTTATTTATTTATTTTTAAAGATTTTATTTATTTGTCAGAGAGAGAGCGAGCAAGCAAGCACAAGCAGGCAGAGAGGCAGGCAGAGACAGAGGGAGAAGCAGGTTCCCTGCTGAGCAAGGAACCCGATGTGGGACTCGATCCCAGGACCCTGGGATCGTGACCTGAGCCGAAGGCAGCTGCTTAACCAGCTGAGCCACCCAGGCGTCCCTAGGGTGTGTTTTGATGAGATTCAGCATATTATTGTATTTTTGGATAGCTGAACCCGCTTAATTCTAGAGGCAGGAGGTAGAATGTGGTCAGAGTAGAAGTCCTGTAGGGATAGAAGTTTTCCCAGACTTCGAAAAACGAAGGAAGGGGCGCGGGGTGGCTCAGTTGTTAAGTGTCTGCCTTCGGCTCAGGTCATGATCCCAGGGTCCTGGAATGGAGCCCCGCATCGGGCGCCCTGCTCCATGGGGAGCCTGCTTCTCCCTCTCCCACCCCCCTGCTTGTGTTCCCTCTCTCACTGTGTCTCTCTCTGTCAAATAAATGAATAAAATCTTAAAAAAAAAAAAAAAGAAAGAAAGAAAAAGACAAAGGAAACGGATGGATATTCAAAATCAGGCAAGGGCAGAGGTGAATATTCAGGTGTGTTTATGGCATTTCTGGATGACCGGGTTAAGGAATAGACCATCTGGAGGACATGCTTAATTTTGGTGGTAGTGGAAGGTCAGATGGGAAAGGCTGGGTTAGAGCAGATTTTGAAGGGTTTGTGTGTTAAGGCCGGGAGTGCTTTCACTTTTTTTCTTTTTTTTTTTTTTAGGGCTTTCACTGTTATTCTCTAGGCAGTAGGGAGCCATTGAACTTTTTTTTTTTTTTTTAGAGATTTTATTTATTTGACAGAAAAAAAGAGATCACAAGTAGGCAGAGAGGCAGGCAGAGAGAGAGGGGGAAGCAGGCTCCCTGCTGAGCAGAGAGCCCGATGTGGGGCTCGATCCCAGGACCCTCAGATCACGACTTGGGCCAAAGGCAGAAGTTTAACCCACTGAGCTACCCAGGTGTCCCTGAACATTTTGACATAAACAAATGGAGTATTAGGAAGATGAATCTGCAGAGAGGGTTGGAAATGGGAAAGACTAGAAGGTAGACCACTGGGCAATGGGCCCATGTGGGTTTGAAACAGTTCTGACTGTGGGCAGGTGAAAGGAGGGACTCATGGGTGGAGTGAGGAGGAAGGCATTGCCCAGACCTGAGGAAGGCTGGCTGTGAGATATGAAACAGATGACAGAAATAACTTGCCATGTTTTGAGCCTCGGCAAATGGTGCCTGTGTCATCGACAGAAAGAAAACACATTTGGAGGCGGACAATCTGTGGAGAAAGTGATGGGTTTGACTTTAGTTGTGTCGAGGTGTTAGAGGGAATATCCATATGGAAATGTTTAGAATTTAGGTGAGAACATTTATTTTTACTTCTTTCATTGGACGTTTTCAAGCATAAAAGTAGAGAGCATACTGTTTCTGTCACCAGCAGTGATTTTCAGCATTTTGCTTTCTCCTTTCCTGGGGGGAGGGGATGTGGGAACCTTTCATGGCACATCTCGGGCCTTGTATCGTTCGGTCTAGGACTTCCTTCTGAGTCACACGTCCTCAACGAGTTTACATTTGGTACTAAAAAGCATTTTTTGCTTAATTCTAATAGAAAGTATGTTTAATGTGGAAGGTTTCAGAAATTGAGAAAAGGATTAGGAAAACAGATCATCTGGAAGGAGACGTGGCCAGTGCTGACATGGGACCATCCTGTATCGATAGTTTTTTGTTTTCTGTTTTGTAAAATATTTTATTTATTTATTTGACAGAGGGAGATCACAAGTAGGCAGAGAGGCAGATGGGGTGGGGGGGGAAGCCGACTCCCTGCTGAGCAGAGAGCCCGATGCGGGGCTCGATCCCAGGACCCTGAGATCATGACCTGAGCCGAAGGCAGAGGCTTTAACCCACTGAGCCACCCAGGCGCCCCTATATCAATAGTTTTGTATCTTACTCTTTTGTCACATCTTGAGTCTTCAAAGACAGTTTATGAATTTGTCATAGAGAAACCCTTTTCCTACTAGTGGGAATTTAGGTTTTTCACATTTAAATTGTTTTTAAAGGTCTTATTTTCCGTTTCTTAACAGTCACTGTTTGATTTCTGAGGAACTCCCATTGAATGTTCTCCTATGGGTCACTTTAGAATTGAGCATAAGATTATTTTGTGAAAATAATTTGTTGAAGGAACAGAAATCAGAAAATTGAGTTGTTGAATGAGTGAACTTTACGGAAATAACTACAATTTTTTCAGGTCAAATCTCATTCTGCGTCGCGATTGGGTTTCTGTCTGAAACTTAAAATTGTTGTTCTCAAAGAAGTCTTATAATTCCTTATCTTGATCCTCAGATAATTACATTGTCTGATTTAGAATGTGATTACATTAATGCTAGATCATGTTGCTCGAAATTAAACAAGGTAAGACATTTCTTCACTTATTTCCGGCACTGAAGGTGGTTCTGCACTTTCTGCGCCAGAGATTATTTGTGGATAACCAACGTATGTATATTTGATTTTGAAGTGCGCGTTGCTGCTTATTCATTGGAATGTTTGTGGAGCTATTGTATTTTTGCAGTATTTTAGATCATGAAACTATACCAGAGGACCTCCCTGGAAATTTTGTTTCTTTACTGTGCTTCTTCCTTGTCCCTGTGCCCCCCAGTACTTTATGAGGGAAAGGCTTATTATGGGAGTAATTGTATTTATCTACTGTGTCTAACCCATCCTCCCTGCTCGTGACAAAAAACTTCAGTGTGTTTTTTGTTGCATAGAAGACAACCTTCTTTTCGTGGCTTGCTGAAAAATGGAATTAATGAGTTGATTTGTTTCAAGGCCATTTTACCTTTGGTTCATAGTCAGAACTTGATGTTGGCAAGAATACTCTGAGTTACAGGGTTTTCTGCATGGAGGGAAACCAGTTAGTCCTGATTCATTTTATGGGCTGAGCTGACAGAAGAGCTTTCTGGATAAAAGTTCATGTAACAATTCACTAAATACTGAGAGGTGCTTTTGGCTTGACCTAAACATCATTCCTGTGTGTCTTTTCACCTCTTCATCTACTTAACGAGGGGAAAAAGTCACACGTGGAAAATTAAAATTTCTAGTAAATGATACTCCTTGTTTTCTATATTTTGAATTTTCTGGAACATGATTTAATACAATGATAGATTTTAAATAAAAGATTTTGTGTGTATCTGCTGTACTTAAAGACTTAAAAAAATTGAGATGTAATAATTTTATATTAGTTTCAGTCCCCCTCGTCTTCACAAGAATGATTAAATATATATCTTACCAGCTGGGTTGTATTTATTTTTATATTTCTTGCTTATGCAGTATTTTAGGGGGAATTTAATTGGGTTTTCTTTTATAAAAATAAAAATTGAAATACAAAGATAAGACTACCTGGATTCTTCTGCTGAGAAAATTACCCCTTCAATTTGAAATTAAGTCGTTTTTTTTGATGTAAAATTTTATTTTTGTGAAGATAATACTTGCACACAACTAGTCAAAGGTACAACAAATCTTACACTGAAAACAGCAGTCCCTGCCTGACCCCTTTGAATTGTATCTGTCATACTTTTTAGGGGTAGCTGATTTCCACACTTGAGCTGTTAATTTTTTTCTGATATTTATGTCCGTATTTCTTTTATATGCTCGAATTGCTATTTCTTGATTTATCAGTTTTAAGTATCACCTATTGACTTCTGAGTAATATGATAGATTTAGTTCTTAGGTACCTTCTTCCCTGAACATCACCTCTCCTATTTTCCTTTTTGGGTTAAATTGATATTCAGTGTTTACATTGTTACAATGTAGTGTTACAATAACAAACTAAATCTTTTTTAGTACTGAGCCTCATAGTAGGACAGTGATCATATTTTTTCTTTCTTTTGTGTTTTTCTGGATAGTTTTCTCTTTCCCAGTGTTAATAATTGCTAATTTTTTTTTTTAAGATTTTATTTATTTGACAGAGACACAGCAAGAGAGGGAACACAAGCAGGGGGAGTGGGAGAAGGAGAAGCAGGCTTCCCACCGAACAGGGAGCCCAGTGCGGGGCTCGATCCCAGGATCCCGGGATCACGACCTGAGCCAAAGGCAGCCACTTAACAACTGAGCCACCCAGGCGCCCCTAATTGTTACATTTTTAAAATTTCCTTAGTTTTCACTTACCTGTTACAAAGTCTTTTCAGATACGTCTTCACAAAGCTTTTCTATTTTCTACGTGGGTCAGACATTAAAATAATCTATCAGGGGAGCTCTTTTCCAGGTGACCTTTCTCCTCGAGACCCCCGTCCTCTTGCTGTGGTCTGGACTGGCCGCTTCCAGGCCCGCCCGCAGACCGCACCCTGGGACCCCTTGTCTGGGCCCCGCTTGGAAGTCTGGCCTTCCCTCTGGCCTCCTCTGTTTTGCCGGAGTAGCTTCTTGTGATACAGTACACGGGGACTAAACTCGGAGGCCGTGCCTGTTTGAAAATGTCCTGTCCTTACCCTGGGGCAATAGTTTCTCCGAGCAAAGCGCTTTAGGTTAGCAAAGATTCTCTTTCAGAGTTTGAAAGACATTGGTCAGTCATCTCCCAACTTCCAGTGTCGTTCATGTCTAGCAGTGTGATGCCCTTTTGATTTCTTACCTTTTTATGTGACCCTCCCGCCCCCCCCCCCCCCGTCTTTTCTTTTCCTTGTCCTCTCCAGAAGTTTTAGAATCTTTCTTTTATCCTTGGCATTTGGGAATTTTGCAGGGCTTCACCTTTCTGTGCCTTCTCTGAGGCCTTTTTCACATGCTGTTTCCGCCTCCCATGGCTGTTTCAACCTGGCAGATCTGTTCTTTCTTTGATAATGTGCCCCCCCCCACCCCACACACACCTTTCCCCTCCCCTTCTCTTTCAACAACTGGATAATTCATCTACTGGATTATCAGCTGTTCTGTTTTAAAAATTTTTCTCTCTCTGGTTTTTTCCCCTACCTTTTGTTTCAAGATTCCCTTTGCTCTCTCTCCTGATTCCAGGGTGCACACCATTTACGTCAGGTTTTTGTTTCTAAGAGCTTGTTTTCTCGATTTAAGTTTCAGTTTCTTCGCTCTCTGAGAATCTTGATTACAATGGTTTTTTAAATTTCCTTCTGCTTCCTCCATTATCTCTGTTCCCTCCAAACTCCTTTCCCCCCGTGTTCTCCCCTCTCGTATTGGAGGCGTCCCTCAATTTCTGGCACGTGGCGGTCTGTCCGTTCCCAAGGGTAAGGCCCTGAAATCCTCCCGGGAAGCCCCACGCGAGCGCCTGGTTGTCGGCCGACTGGTAGACTCCGCTGTAGGGTAATCGATGTCTTCCTGGACTTTTGTTGGGGTTCTCGAAGGGCAGTTGTTTTGTCCGTGTCCTCTCTTGTGCTGTTAAGTTACTCCACAGGAGAATTTTCCAGGCTCCTGCCGGGGCCATAAGCCTAGTGCTGATTAGGGGAAGAACAACACATCGCTAAGGAGGGAAGAGTATGAAAACATAGGGCTTGGTTGAAAGTAAGTAAAGCAGGCATCGTCTTGTTAAGTATCGCCTCCTAAAACTATTGCTTCCAGTCTGTCTATGGGAAACAAGGTAAGAAATAGAGTTTGGAAGCTCCCGCTGTGTGGGCGGAGGGCGCAGAGAGGGGGGCAGGGACCGCGCTGCAGCTTACGGAGTGCTCGCTCTGCCTGCGGCAAATTCTGTGCAGCAGGGATCGTCAGCTCGACGTTACAGATGAGAAAGTCGAGGCTCAGAGAGGGGAGGTGACCTTTCCCAAGATCGCTAAGCTCATCAGGAGGCTAGAGCGTGAATTCCACTCCAGGTTTGACTCTGCAGCTAGCACTGGTCAGCAGTACGAGCAATTGGTTACACTTCAAAAAGATCTGTATTACCTGTAAAAAGTTCCTGTTGATTGCAAATTTGGTTTAAGGCCTAGCAAATCCCTTCCTTGTTTACAAAAACAAGTCTCTAAAATCTAAATGCGGAGAGCCCTGGGGCTGGTGTGTTTGGGTTTACATTGTATTCTACCACTAAGTAGCTTTGTGACCCTGGGCAACTTACTTAACCTCTCTGCGTTTTTCTCCTTTCTGCAAGTGCGGATTACCAGTTTGTGTCTGCATAAATATATTAACTTCCTTTAAAAGAAAAATCTCTACCCATAGGGGAAGAAGATTACCGGGGAATGGAGGACCTGTGGTGTAGGTCTTGCGCAGGAGAACTAGAGTGTCGCACAGTTGACAAGGGGCGCACAGAGGGCGGCGGGTGCTGGGAAGCCAGTAGCATCCCGGTTCATTACTACATTTGTTCAACTTTGAGCTGTTAATGTGAGCTGTTCAAGTACGTGTGTGTGTGTGTGTGTGAGAGAGAGAGAGAGAGAGAGAGAGAGAGAAATGATTTCCCTCAGGATTCTGGAGATGGGAAAATATTTAAGATTGATATTCTGACTTGCAAGGCATTATATATTTGGATATAAACCACCCCAAGTTAGAGTAAGAAGCTTTAGCACATTGGAATAGAAAGTAAGTGATACTCCATTTTTCCCCCGGTTGTCATTCATGCCTCCCTCGTGAATGAATCCGAACCTGTGCTCAGGATAAAACATAATCGAAGTTTTAGGGCATTATTTTTAAGCCGTGCCCTGCTGTCTTTGCATGGGATAGGCAGTTTCTGCAGTATGCAGATCTGGGTCATCTGAGTCTAAAAATAATCTTGAAACGCGAGCTTGTAAATTCTCTGTGTATTCATTGATTGAGCTTCAAATAACAGGCGCACTCAGGAAGAGCACGGCAGGCAGATGTAATACTGTGCTCTCCCTTGCAGTGGGTAATCCCAGAGTTGGGCGGCCATGCCATCGTCACTGTGTTAATGCTCGTTTCATTGCACTGGTTCATCTTCCTCCTCAACCTGCCTGTTGCCACTTGGAATATATATCGGTGAGTATAGTTTGTTTATAGCCTTGCGTCACGGCAATTTAAAGAAACATTAAAAAAAATGTAATAGCTTTTTCTTCTGCAATAAAATATGTGCCAGTCATGAAATAAATGACCTCACAATGCTACATTAAATCAGAATACGTTTTTGTTTTCTTTGGTGTGCTGGGCAAGTAGCAGTTTGCATGGGCCACTCTTGTGATAAAAACACAAATTTATAGGTGTAAATTTAAACAATACGGAATGTTTAGTTGTGATGTCTAAGGACTTGTGTGGTGTTTTTTTAAGAAGGTGATCCAAAGTTGGGGCGCCTGGGTGGCTCAGTCGGTGAAGTGGCTGCCTTCGGCTCAGGTCATGGTCTCTGGGTCCTGGGATCGAGCCCCGCTTTGGGCTCTCTGCTCAGCAGGCAGCCTGCTTCCCCCTCTCCCTCTGCTGCTACCCCGCTTGTGCGCACTCGCTCTCTCCCTCTCCCTGTCTGTCAAATAAATAAAATCTTTTTAAAAAACAAAAAATAAAAAGGTTAAAAAAAGTCAACAGATGGCTCCTTTCCTCTTTTCGGACGTCTGCACGAGTATGCTCTTGGGGATGCAGACATTTGAATGGACTCTGCCCCAGGACAAAGAGGCGGAACACAGAGTAACAATGCGCTAGTTCAGTGAGCGGTGGGCCGCGGAGGAGCCCCGGGGAGCCCTGGCCTGGAGGAGAGGCGCGCGGCTGCGCTCGGGCCGCTGGAGCCGCGCAGGGGGCAGGGACTCCCCGCGCTTGGCGGACGCGGGGGGGCGGGGGGGGGGACCGGAAGGGAAGCAGGAGGCGGACACGCGACGCAGATTTCAGGCCGCATCTGGCGGCTGTCCCGGAGGTGAGGAGTGGGGACAGACAAAGCACAGGGTGGGTCACAGGATCCTGGTCCAAGGAGTTGGTACATGAATATGGGTACTGGTAGTGTGGCCTTCACCCATGTAAAGCGTCCTTTTCCATGTGTTTTTAGAACGTGCAGAGATTTCCGCAGCCATCACTAGTCTATTTTAGAACCGGTTCATCGCCGCAAAGGGAAGCCCTCTACCCGGCAGCAGCCGCTCCTTCCTGCGGTCCCCTCCGTCCCCCGGCCCTCGGCGGCCACCCTCACTCTCTCCCAGGATGACCTGTTCTGCGCAGGCGCGTCCTGGAGCGGAGGTCGGTACGCGCTCTTTGGTGATGGGCTCTTCTCGCCTGCGGTCATGGTTTCCAGGCTGCCCCGTGGGTGGCAGGTGTCCACTCTTCCTCCCCTGTGTCGCGGAGTGCTAGCCCGCGGTACAGAGACCGCATCTTGTGTGTCCGTTGGCACTGGCTGGGCATTGGAATTGTTTCTGTTTTGGGGCTGCTATGAGTAATTCCCCATGAACATTCGCGTGCACGTGTTTGTGTGCACGGCCGTTTTCATTTTTCCTAGGAGTGGACTTGCTAGGTCCCACGGTAACTTTACGTTTCACCTTTGGAGGAACTGCCTAGATGTTCGGAAGCAGCTGTGCCAATTTACCTTCCCGCCGGCGGTGTATGAGGGTTCCATTGTTTCCACATCCCCGCCAAGCTGCTGTTGTGTGTCTTTTTTAAAACGTTTGTTTTTATTTAAGTCATCTCCGCACCCAGCGTGGGGCTCGAACTCATGACCCAGAGGTCAGGAGTCGTGTGCCCTTCCAACTGAGCCAGCCAGGCACCCCTGTGTCTTTTTACTTTGGCCCTCCTGCTGGGTGTGGTGTTTCCCTGTGGTTTTGATTTACATTTCCCTAATGACTAAGGGAATAGAGGGCCTTTTAATGTGCTCAGTAGCCATTCATGTATCCTCTTTGTATGTTTCTGAGTAAGTAAATTGATCGAGTATCTTTGGGAAGACTTTCCTGGAAGCATCGTGTAGTATGGATTGGATGGTGGAGAAGAGCCAGGAGGTGGGGAAGCCCGTTCAGAGTCCGGGCTGAGACCGTGCAGCTGGAGCGGGGTTGGGATGCGGGAACGCGGAGGAGACCGCCTCCGTGGAAGCGGCTCCCGGAGGGAGGAGGCCTGGGAAGGCTGGGGCGGAGAGTCTGTAAGGACCACCAGGAAAATGGTGACGGTGCTGCTAGGTCACCTGGATGTCAGAGGAGGACGAGACTGGCATCAGAGACAGGGCTGAGATGTCCGGACACTCACGTGCCAGACCCTCCACTCAGCTCTAGATGGGCTGCAGGATTTGGGGGAGAGTTTCAGATTTGTGGGACTCAGGGGCACTTGATTTCACAGAAGGCATTGAGAAACTGCGTGTGTGGTGGGAAGGGGTCGGGGACAGTGCAATTTCGGGACACGTCGCCGCTCTAGTGGCGCAGTCTGAGTGTCGCCGCCCAGACTTACGCTGCTGGACCTTCCCAAGGTGGCCCGATTTCCTCACTGGGAAAGGGAATCGTTTGGAGAGGAAGACTGTGACATACACAGTGACGTGAAGTAAATATGAAAGCCTTAAAGACTCCATGCTACGTTGGACATAGTGTCTTCAGGATTTTTTAAAAACAGTTGGACTCTTCTGAGTGTGTGGGAACCCTGGGTGCAATCGGTTCGGAGTCGGAAGGCAGTGCCCACTCGTGTCCCACTGTGGCCGGGCCCGCACCACTATAGAAAGTACATTCCTGGCTCGTCAGATTACCATTACTTAATAGTAGCTTGAATTTGGCCTGTTATTGTAAGAGTTCCATAAACAGACATCGCGTGTTGACTCTGAACGCTCTGCCGGCTTAACCGAAGGGCGTTCTCTCTTTACCATGGTGGCACTTTCATTTCCGTTCCGTCTTCTCTAAATTATGCTTATAAGCTGGGCGCCATTTACGAACCTGCAGACTGAGGCACGTTATCTCCGGATCAGCAGGAGCACAGAGGAGGGCTCGAATCTGGACACAGACTCTCTCACTGTCTTCTGTGAAGTGGGAATAATTATGTTTGACACTACTCCTTATAAAGATGTCGCCTCAAGGGGCGCCTGGGGGGCTCAGTCGGTTGAGCTTCCGACTCTGGCTTCGGCTCAGGTCGTGCTCTCAGGGTCGTGGGATCCAGCCCTCAGCTGGGCTCTGCTCAGTATGGAATCTTCGGGAGATTCCCTCGTGTTCTCCTTCTGCCTCTCTCTGCTTGCTTGTGCGCACACTCTCTTATGAATAGATCTTTTTTGAAAAAGATGTTGCATTATTTTAGAACTTGATAAAGAAGTTTCTAAGAACTTGACAAGATTGGTTTGGTTTGGAGTCCCCTTTCTGTGTGTCTGGTGAAAATGACTGTAGGTATGACCGGTTTATTAGGAGTTTCCTGTAGGTGGGTAAAAGGGTCTCGATCATAAAATGTCCTTCTCTAGAGTGTCACTGTATTTTTTTCAGGGGGCGGAAAATTACAGCCCAAATGAACAAGTGTCATATCTTTCAAAGGAGAACCACGTGGTACCCTGTCCCTGTCTGGTCTGGACTTAAGGCCGCTACGATCGGTTCACTTTTCAAGGTTGGCTCTTGTCGGGTACTTACTTTTGAGTATTTCTACCGATGATCTGATTTTCCCCCTGACGTGTGCACACCAGGTTCATTATGGTGCCGAGCGGGAACATGGGAGTGTTTGATCCGACGGAGATACACAACCGGGGGCAGCTGAAGTCACACATGAAGGAAGCCATGATCAAGCTCGGCTTCCACCTGCTCTGTTTCTTCATGTACCTTTATAGGTGAGTTTAGCGCCCTCGCGGCGTTTCCCTGTGCGCGATGCCCGCTCTTGGCGGGTGCGGTGCCATGCGCCTGTCGGCCTTAGTGTGGGCGACGCAGAGCGTCGGGGGATCCTGCGGAATTCTGGCGGCTGCGTGCATTTTGTGTGTGTCACGGAATCCGTGTGCCGTGTGACCTGCCGTGGAGCTGCTCTGCGGCGCTCGTTACCCCTTGGCTCCGAGGCCGTCCGCGTGCTTTCTCTTCCTTCCCGTGTCCAGGCCTCACTGCCGGTCATGAGCGGTGTTGGCCGCGCTCCCGGGGACCGGGCCGCCGCGGGTCTCCTGGGGGTCAAGTGCGGGGCTGAGAGTTGGTCCGCTCTTTGTCGGAGGTGAGAACCTGAGCGTGGCGCTGCCTTGCCCGCATCCCCGGTAGCCCGTTCCGGGAGAACCACGTCAGCCTTCCGATCACAGCACACGGACGTGAGGGCCACCAGCGGGGACTGGCCCTCAGACATGGGACGCCCCGTATGTCCCGTGTTAAACTGTGCTGTAGAAATAAGCGGGCCACCTTCTCCTTTACCTGTCCCAGGCCGATGAATAGAGCCAGGAAGAGAAACAAGATCGTTGTGCACGTATGATTTGATGAAGCTTTTTGGAGGCCAGAAGTCAGGCCTAGCCTTCGTATGCGAGCTTAACTAGAACATGCCTATTCTTTTCCCCAGGTAAATTTACATTTTTCACACAGGCATGAGGACTCTTAGGAAGAACTTGTTGAACTAAATTTCTATCATTCAGAGGGTTCCAGTAATTAGAAACTGCATAGAGATGGCACTTTTAAAAAATTGCTGTTTTGTCCGAAAGAGATTTGAAGTCAGAGCTGTTCCTCTACCTGATAAAGCAGGCTTCCTAAAATCCTTTCGCTGGGCTTATTCCATCCACAAACATAGATTGGGATTGAAATTAGGTTAGATTCTTTTGTTTTCATTATCGCTCATATTTGCTTTTCTGTATATTGTTAATTTTTTTTTTTTTTTAAGTAATTTCTACGCCCAGTATGGGGCTTGAATTCCCAGCCCCGAAATCAAGGGTCCCGCACTCCACCAACTGAGCCAGCCAGGGGCCCGTGTCCTGGTTTTTAAAATACAGAAAAGCAGGGACATTGGGCAATAGAGGTTACTTAAAAAAAAAAATTCTGTCTCTATAGATACGTTGATATCTAAAGTATCTATCTATATTAACTAATTTGTTTAAATATAAAAATAAATAATTTAAAAACTGGGATAGAAAAAGCACATTGGTATCGTTTTCTGGTTCTCGTACCACACCTCACATCTTATGTATTTAATTTTGAATCCTTACTTTAAAGGTGAAGAATAAAGAGCAAAAAAATGTACTAATAACACGATGACGCACCCTTTTCCGGCTTTTCTGACTTTGTAACGTGAAACTACGTGACGGTGTCTGGGCCGCCGGAGGGAGGGGCCGCGGGCGGGGCTGGAGGCAGCGTGGGTCACAGCGGAGCCCCGCGTGGGTGCAGGGCTCGGGGGTGCGGGATCAGGGAGAAGGATCCTGCCTAGTCGACGCCAAGTCCTGGGATTTGAAAGGGCGCACGAGGCCCCGGGTGGGCAGAGGTTGGCTTCGCGGCAGTGGGACGGGACCGGAGGTGGGCGGAGGGGCCGGGGAGCCGCTGGGGGCAGGTTGAGGGGGGCCCCGCACAACCGAGTGGAAGGCGGACAGCCTTCGAGGCTGGTTTGGGAGACGCCGCATCCCTTTCTTGCCTCGCCTCCCAAGCTTGTGTCCGCCAGCTTGCTGTGGCCTCCCCCCTGGGTGCCACCCGCAGCTCGCGCCCCGAACGAGGGGGCGGTCTCCGAGGACGCACCCGTCACACCTTCTCCAGCTCGGGGCTGCTGCTGCGTCCGGTGGCTCTGTTCCCAGTCACCCGGTCCCTCATGCAGGCCTGTCCAGCTGCTCCTCTCCGGGTCGCCTGCCGTGCGGCAGATGCTCAGGGTTTGACCCGCGGAAGTAGAGGGGAAACACCCATCTTAGCGCTGCAGCCGATGCCATTCGTGTTGGGTCGGGTGCCGGCCAGTGCAGGCTGGGCCCGGCCGCTTACTGTGCCACCCAGGGCTAAGTTTCTGAACGTCTCTGTGCCTTGGGTTCTTCATTTGGAAATGGGATAGCAGTAGCCAGTACCTGCCTCAGCGGGTCGTGATCTGGACTAAACGAGATAACGCATGTAAAGCGCTTGGGTTCGTGCTGACCTAGCGTTAACGCGCAAACATCCTTCCGGAGTGTTAGCCTGTGCCGCGCGCGGCATACGCTCAGGTGGCGGGATGTGGACACACAAGGACGCCGTTCGTGCTGTGTGCTCTGGTCCCGCTCCCAGCACAGCCAGGCCGACCTCCGCTCAAGGACATGACGGCGGTCCCGTCGCCACCGTTGGCCGCGGTGGCTTTAGCAGAGTGTGTACCGGTCACTGCCACGGGCCCCACACGGTGCCCGGGGGACCGCAGAGCCCGGCGCGAAGGTGGGGAGCCGCTAAGCTCAGCACTCAGGGCCTGCAGGGGCGAGTCCCGAGCCCGCCCTCCCGGCCGCCGTGCAGTCTGCGCAGGGGCGTCCCGGGGGGACGGCGAGCAGGGCTCGGGCCTTGGGACGGCACGTGCGAGGTCTGGCTAGAGAACTAATCTTGTTTTGTTTTCTGGCCGTGGCTGCTTCTGAGCTGTAGCCCGGCGTTGGTTTTAGGTTACGCTCCCACCCCCTCCCCAGTTATTTATTTTGTTACGTGAAAAAGTCAGGGCTTTGAGAGGCCCCGAGTAGATACTCTTTCTTTGAAAAACGTGTCAGTGGTTGCGCTTTGCTCGGATGAGCGTTCCCCGCTGAGCCTCGGAGACGCGAGCCCGGACAGAGCAGGCCCCGTAGGCACCGTGCTCGGGAGACGCTGGTAACGCTGCTCTCTTCTCTCCGCAGTATGATTTTAGCTTTGATAAACGACTGAAGCCGGAGCAGCCGCGGCCCGAGTCCGTCTGCACCGCAGCGCGCAGCCCGGGAGCCGGACGGCGGAGCTCGCCCTCAGAACCGCGACCGTAGCAGTATATTTTTTCCTCTTTGAACAAAAAAATATTTTTGCTGTATTTTTACCATATAAAGTATTTAAAAAACACAAATTGAGTTTTTGTAGATTTCTGGTTCTCCACGTTAGCCCGAACCCCGACGTGTTTCTCATCGTCTGTGTGTTGAAGATTGTCATTCGTACGTAGCGACCGGAGCGCCTCGCCGGCCTCGCGCGCCGGAGAAGCAGGACGCACGGCCGAGGGAAAGCCCCGCAGACGCTCTGCTGAGGAGGCCGTGTGGAGCCATGCTGCTAATCTGGGCGGAGGAAGAGAGAAGCTGCGCGTCTGGGGCGGCTTCGTAGATTTCACGCAGCGGAAAGACGTATGGGACTGTCAGCTAAGTCTTTTCCCAAGAATGTTAACAGAAAATGGCATTTCAAAAAATAGGCCTTTCTTTGCAGAATCTGTGAAACCCCATAAGCCATTTGCCCAGGTACAATGTAATTTCTGCTTCTAGAAAGGAAAATAAATCAAAAAAGCAAAATTTTATCAAGAATTTTCATTTAAAACCACTGCCTTCAAAATCACCCTCCAATCTCTTCTGGTCTCTCAGATGCGTTGCCTGGTGGGTTTGGAGAGGTGATTTGGTAGAAGATGCTCATCAGAGGAGAGCAGGAACAGCCCGGTCACCGGGCGACTGCGGAGCCCATCACCGCGCTGTCTCTGGCCCGCCGCGCCCACGTCCTCTCTGCGACTCGGAGACGCGGGACAGGCCGTCTCACGGACGTGGCGCTCCCCAGCCACACTCGGTTCCCCGGAGCCGGGGCTGCTCTTGCGGTTGGCGCGAGCTGAGCTCCTGGGCTCTGGTCACCGGGCGATGTGACCCAGCCGTTGATTCTCGGTCCTGCTTCGTATCCTGGAGTCGCCATCTGGAGGAGCCCTGGCCTCGAGGCCAAACGCGGCTGTTTCACGGCAGAATCCGGGCAGAAGTGGGCAGCTACGCAAGGTGTGGGGTCACCAAGAGGTTGGACGCCGCGTGTCCTTTCGGTCTGGGACTCGGTCCGGCCTGGGCAGAAGCTCCGAGGCTGATAAGCCCGACTCCCTGGACAGAAGGGCCCCCGTTTGGAGCGTCGGGCCGCACGTGGCGGAATGGGGACTGGCAGATGAGGGAAATTGTGGCTGTCAGCCTCTGGGGCCTCCCACGTCCCTCCTGCTGCTGATGCCCGGAGCCAAGCAGCTGTAACATGGAAGTGACTGAGGGGGACCTGCCCTACCTTTTCCTTTGAAGCCACCTTCCTGCGCCTTAAAAAACCCAAAACAAACCGAGCTCTCACCTGCTTTCTCCCCCTTCTCCAGTGCCCGCAAGGACCTGCTCAAGCTTTTGAAGCCACGAAGCCGTGGGGGGACTTCAATCCCAAGAGCCGAGAGACAGGCCAGGGCAAGCCGCCGAAGGTGGTGGAGGGTTTGCTCCCCCCCCGCGAGTCTTCTAGGGAGCGAGCGCAAAGCCGCGCAGGTGGCGAGCCCGGGCCATCCCCGCTTCTGAAACACTGACTGCGGTTGAAAAGGAACAAAGCCCCCGATCTGGCATCGCGCGTCTGCATCAAAGCCGGGAGAGGGGGTGACTAGTGTTTGTATTCTTTTGGGGCGCCTCTACTAACGATGAAAAGAGGGGAGAAGCACGGACTTCGAGAGCTGGGCTTAAGGTGCCAAGGATTCGTGCGCTGTGCTTTCCCTTGAGGGGAGCACTGCAGAGACCTTCCAGATCCTTCGTCTCACGGCCGCTTGGAGGGGAGGCTGGAGGTGGCCTCGGGATCTCTGTGCGGGCAGGACGCCGTGCCCACGGGGTCCTGCCTGCGATCTCTGCGCCTGCGTCGGGGCGTGTCCTCTCGTCCCTGTCCTTGCCGGGCGCCGAGGAAGCCAGACCGGGGACGCGGCCCGTTCGTCCAAGCCCGGCCGCCCCTCCGGCCGCCCCTCCGGCAGCATTCCTGCCTTGCAGACGACAAGGCCGTGGGAGCCCGAACCTGCTTCCTCTCCCACGGCCGTTCTCTGCGGCTGAGAGCTGAGGATGCCTCCCGTGGACCTGACCTGGCGGGCACCTAGCGTGTCCTCTGCGAGGTCGGCTGTTCGTGGCCGGGAGTCTCCTCCCGCTGCCGCCACCTGACCCCGGCCTCGCACACAGAGGCCCTGAGCGGCTGCTGGACGAACAAGGGGGTCCGACGGTGTGGTTCCACGGCTCCTCCAGCAAGAAGTACGTCCGGGAAGGAAGGAAGGCAGGTGGAACGCCACAGTCCGGGCCCCCGTCGTGCTCAGGACGGTCCCACTGAGACCTACGCGGCTGGGATCAGAGGCCACCGCGCCTGCTGCTCTCGGGTCGGAAACCAGAGGCGTGGTGGCCACCAAGTGCTGGGCGGGTTCGTGCCCGGCGTGCGGCGGCGGCCAGCGAGCGAGGGGGAGGACCGTCGGGACGCCGGCCCCCGGAGCTTGTGTCACGTGGGCTCCTCTGGCTTCCGGAGAGTTCGTCAGGGACGCCCCGTGCTTTTCAGCCGAGCCTCCTGTGACAGCTCTAGGAGTCCGTGTCAAAGCGTTTCGCTTTAGTTAAATAAACATCTTTGGTCCTGAAGTAGCTGAATTCCCAAATGGGGGTCATTCCCAGCTGAAGGGTTAGCGCCGCGATCCGCGGTCGTCTCGTCAGACGTTAGACTGTCGCCGTCCCCGGGGTCGTTCATGGGGTACTCCGTCCTGCGTCGGGCTGCTTTTCCAAGTCCGGAGTAAGAGCTGCTTTTGTCTTCTGTCGCTCTGGAGGCTGGCCGGGCACGGGCGGGCGTGACTCTTCCTTGGGGACATGCGACCAAGCAGTCCCGTCATCCGCACCTCCTCCTGTAAGCACCCCGCCAGAATGTCCGCTTGGCAGACAGGGCCCTGCTCCCGCCGGGGCCCCTGCGTGCGCGACCTTGAGAGGTCGCAGTAGGGGTCCGCGTGACACAGGAAGGCGCCTCCCCTCCGCGGCTGGTCAGGGGACCCGCCCTCGTCCCCTGTCGGCTGCTCTGGGGACCACACACTTTGGGGGCGAGGGGCTGGCACTGCAGTGGGAAGGAGCTTGAGTCCTTCCTTTGTCTGTTTTCACAGCTCAATACACGGAGATCGATCATCTCCATGAGGACGTGACGTGGCATCAAGTGAGATGGGAACGAGTGTCCTTGGAGGGCTGATCTGGACGCTGACGGGAGCGCGCCTGTTTCACAGAGGGCAGGCACGGCTTGTGCGGCTCGACGAGAAGGGACGCGAAGGGACGCGTCCTGTCCGTTGGGGGGTAGGGGGGACCGTGGGGCGGGGCCGGGCCGCACCAGGCTCCCCCGAGGCAGTAACAGGACTCATCAGTGGTGCTTCGTCCTTTGCTTTTACCGGCCGCGTTCTCGGTGTATCCCCGATCTACCCCGACACCGGCGACGTCACACCTGCAATATTGTCGTATTTCTGCACACGTCTGCAAGAGAAGGGTCCTTGAAACCCACGACCATGGTACCAACAGCAGCACCGCACATGCACTAGGCGTTTCTCAGGCCTGAGCATGCAGGCGGTGCTCAGATGTGCCCCTCGGCTCAGCGGTTGGTTCGTTGCACTGGGACCCGGACGAGACGCGTCCGTTTCCTCTGGCTGATGCCCCCGCACGTGCTGCGCTCCCTCAGGTTTGCTCGCAATCTGTTGCAGAAACCGGGTCATGTGACCTGGACGTCAGGTCATTTATTGTGTAGAAGCCCCAACGTTCTGGGTTCAGTCGGTCTTCAGAACTCGTTTGCCGATTTCCCGCGTGCCCTCTGAGGCCACAGAGCCGGGCGTCCGGTGCCGTTAGCGGCCGCTGTAGACGCGGACGCCCGGCTCTGGCAGGTGGAGGAATGTGCCCAGAGCTTCGTGTCAAGCGAGAGGATCGAGTCGGCCCCGAGGACTCAAAAACCACGATTTTAACCACTACTCTCTGAATTCACAAAACAATTTGAAGATACTCAAATTTATTGTGGGGCTTTCCTCTCTAAAGCTCCATGAGTCTGTTCTATTGATTGCTTTCGTCATGTGGACAAAGGTCTCGAAACAATTTCAAAAGTGTCCTTTTCTTCTCTGGCCTATGCAGTTAAGCGGGATCGGCAGAGCGGGCCCTTCTCCATTCTTGGACAAGTTTGATGGGCTTTTAGTCCGAGGCGCGCGGCCGTCTACGACCGAGGGAAGTTTGCCGTCGTGGTCAGAGACCCTCAGAGGCGCCCCCAGACCAGTTAGTTAGTTCAGCCCACTGCCCTCCTCCGTGAAGCGGGAGTCGGGGTGTCCGCCCCACGCAGCTGAGAGGCGACCGGCCCACGGCGAGCACCCGGGACGCCAAGGCGAACCCCGTGTGCGTCGCGCTCCCCCGCAGCCAGACGCGTGTGTGCTGTGCCTAGTCCCTCCTGATGCCCGCCTGCTTTTACTCCCGGGCTCCTCGCTGAGGAGTAGAGCACAGTCCTGTGGCTCAGAACCCACGAGGAAGGGGCGCCTGGGGGGCTCAGGCGGTGAAGTATCGGCTTCGGCTCGGGTCACGATCTCAGGGTCCTGGGATCGAGTCCTGTGTTGGGCTCCCTGCTCCGCGGGAAGCCCGCTTCTCCCTCTCCTTCTGCCCCCCCAACCCGTTCATGCTCTGTCTCACAAATAAAATCTTAAAAAAAAAAAAAAAGCCTTCCTTGAGTTTTAAGTTTTTTGGAAAACCAAGATGTCATTAAACGATGTAACCAAAAGTCATCCACTTTTAAGTGGGAGGAATGGAGTTGTGTTTTAAAATTCAGCTTCGGGGGCACCTGGGTGGTTCAGTGGTTAAGCATCGGACTCTTGATGGCAGCTCGGGTCATGATCTCAGGGTCGTGAGAGCCTCGAGTCGGGCTCGGTGCTGGGTGTGGCGTCTGCTTGAGATTCTCTCCCCCCTCCCCAAACACAGCCCCCTACTCTGGGATTTGTTAAGGCTGGGAAATTCTGTATCCCAGGTCCTGGGGGCTGGCGGGAGAGCTTAGTGTAAATGAGTAGTCTTGCATGTCCAAGTCTGCAGAGTAGAGCAGGATTTATTTTTATTTATTTATTTTTAAAGATTTTATTTATTTATTTGACAGAGAAGGAGAGATCACAAGTAGGCAGAGAGGCAGGCAGAGAGAGAGGGGGAAGCAGGCTCCCCACTGAGCAGAGAGCCCGATGCGGGGCTCGATCCCAGGACCCTGAGATCATGACCTGAGCCGAAGGCAGAGGCTTAACCCACTGAGGCACCCAGGCGCCCCGAGTAGAGCAGTATTTAAAGAAAACAAGTGGAAAGACGTCTCCCCCGTTCCTCAGGATGCCGCGGACTCCCGCCAGCTGCCGGCCCAGCACCGGCTCTTCCCGGGGGAGCATCCTCCCCTGCAGGACTCTCTCCTAGCGGGTAGCCTCCTAAAGCTCACTTCTGCAAGAAGTCTCCCCATACTGCTTTTCCCTTTTTTCATGAGCACAAATGTGCTGTGGGTTTGTATACACTCAATGGTTTTTCCGAGATCTTTTTGTGTTAATTAAGCAGGCTCCCGGCCCAGCACAGAGCCCAACGTGGGGCTTGAACTCACAACCCTGAGATGAGTTGGGACGCTTAGCCAGCCGAGCCACCCAGGCGGCTCTCTCCAAGGAGATCTATAAATAACTATGTAATGGGGCACCTGGGGGGCTCAGGCGGTTCAGCATCTGCCTTCCACTCAGGTCATGATCCTGGGGTCCCGGGATCGAGCCCCGGGACTGGCTCCCTGCTCAGCAGGGAGTCTGCTTCTCCCTCTCTGCCCCTCGCCCCTGCTCCTGCACGTGCTCTCTCTCAAATAAAATCTTAAAAACAAAGAACTATATAATTATTCATTAGGAAATAAATTTTAATTTCAAACTGAAAGTATATTTTATTAATCAACATATGCAATTCCTAGCGCATACTGTCAGATACAGTAATATTTTTGAGCAAAATGGGGCAGGCACATGATTCATTTACAATCAAGTTCCTGGAGCGCCTGGGTGGCTCAATCAGTCAGGCATCCGACTCTTAATTTCAGCTCAGACTGTGATCTCAGGGCTGTGAGATCGAGCCTCACATCAGGCTCTGTGCTCAGCGGGAAGTCTGCTTGGGATTCCCTCTCCCTCTGCCCAACCACCACCGCCCGCCACCCCGTGCTCGCTCTCCCTCTGAATAAATAATTCTTTCAAATATAAGTCCAAGTGTTCCCTGAATTTTCCTAAAGTAATCCATGTTTGCACGATTGCCCCTTATTTATTTTTCAAAATTCTTTAGTAATCCCTAAACCCAACGTGGGGCTCGAACCCATGACCCTGAGGATCGAGTCACGTGTTCCACCGACTGAGCCAGTCGGGCGTCCCTGGCACTACTGCCCTTTGAAAAAGACATCTCAGCACGTGAAGCGACAAAGTGGAGGACTGCAGGTAGGTGTGTGGGAGTCAGGTTCAGCCGATCGGCCGTCTGAGGTTGGAAGGACACGAGGAGACTTGGCACAAGGTCTTACTCATTCTGTTTATTGGACTGAAGGGGTTACAAACGATTGGGTAAGTGCGACGCATGGACATGGAAAAGGTGTATTAAAAAAAAAAAATCCCAGTAAAGCAAATCAAAGTTAATGGAGTTTCCACTGAACAAAATTTTAAAGACGTTTAATATACTACACATTTATAAAATAAAAGTTAACAGGGTGTTTTGTAAATAATTAGTAGAACAAGTGAAAATAAATATCAGAGACCTGAAGTTTTTATGCTTTAATGAAATAATAAATCAAAGAAACTTAAACTACTAAATATAATCTGAGAGGCAGTTAAAAAAGAAACAAACAAGAAACCAAAAAACCAGAACCCCCCAAATTTAAGAACACAATCCTCTGAACACGGAATCCGTCCATAGCAAATAGTTATCACAGACGAAAAGCTCGAAGTGTCAGCTAGTCCCCACCACAACGCCATGGAAATCTGCACAGTTTAGGGATCTTGAGATCAGCATGTAAAGTTCTTTTCTTGATCTCTCCAGCTTGGTTTGCAAGTACAAACATGCTTCTGTGGGCCTGTCCCCTCGCCACACACACACACACATTTTCAAGGAGCCAATGACATGTTTTTTCCATCTGTGCCTAAAAATGTTAGGATTCGGTTTTAGCACATTGACCCTGATAGTGAAAATGCTTGAGTCAGAGATGGGGATGCATCTCAATCTTATAAAAATAGACCAGTATTAACCAGACCCTAAAGTCAAGAGAGGGCACTTCATATGTGCACGACACTGGTAAAGTCGACAAGAACCCGGAAAGCGGTTTCTAGGACTTTTGGTGAATTAAGTACTCTCTCTCCCACACGGACACACGACACACACGCACGCACACACATTTTTATACTATTAGTTTCATGAAATCCAGCCTATCTGGATTAAGTAGACAGGGGATGGGGTTTTATAGTTTTTGTTTCTGCAACTATAGAGCAGCTACTGTAGCAATAGCTTAACAACACTGAAAATTTCAATTAAGTTCACCCTGTTTTTAGAAAGTGTCGAAGTGTAGATAAATGCAGCTTCACCTCTTCTTTTCAAGTTAGCCGTTTGTAGGAAATCAGATACGGTTTTGAAAAAGAAAGTAGTACTTTGGAGAATAAGGCCAAGAGAGAGCTGCTGAAGTCTAAACGAGAGGCTAACGGAGAATTAAATCGGGATGTTGGTACATGGTAGAGATGGGACACAAAGGATATTAAGAAAAAGGTCTTCTTTCCTCCCCATTCAAAAGCAGCCATTCTTCTGCTGTCAAAGAAAGTGACACACACAGCGCCCTTGCAAGAGATGTGCGCTCTATTTAGCACTGAGCGGAGGTGATAGGGTCAGGTCGTGCGCAGCAAACAAGAGCCTAAAAAAGAAAATTTCAAGACGGGGAGGGGTGGGAAAGCAGGGTTTGCTATCACCGCGACAGAACGCGGTTCTGGAGGGCGAGCACGCCCGAGAGCCGAAACCGCCCTCTCTCTCCCGGCGCGGGTGAGGGTGGAAACACAGACCACAGCCGGGACTCGTCTTTTCTTCCTTTCAACTAGCAGCTCCCTTTCATCACCTCGTCCGGATTTAGAGCGAGCTAACCCGTCTGGTCTCCCACCCACTGAAACGGGCCCATCTGGCGGGACGCCTGGCAATGTCCTCTGCTGAGACGACTTACCTGGTTTACGGGACACGTTTGCCTGGCCTAGGACAGTAGCAGAAACGGAGCCCAGGGGGGGGAAGCGGTGCCGGCCCCCCCACTCCCCCCACCCCCCGATCTTCATCCCCGCCCCAGTCCTGCTCCTCAAGTCCGACGCTGTGCTAGCCACAACTGATTGTCTGGAGGAAAAGGACATTTAAGTTCATACTCGCTCCAGCCATCAATGCACAACAAAAACATTTTTAAGCACATGGAAATGAGCCTACTAACCTGATTTTGGAGCCCAAATTCTCCACTCTGTTTTGATCTATGTGCAAAAAGTATTGGTACTTTTCAGTTTATACATCTGTTAGCCGCCTGTGCTGTCCTGCCCGCGTCCTCACTCTCCAGCCTACAGACTACGGCACTGTTGGGCCGTCCTGGGTCTCTGCCCCGTGACCTCACCCGGCACAGTCCCCGTGCAGCCCGGGGGGCCCACCGCCTCGGCCGGCCCTGGGGCGCGCCCTCCCCTGGCCACTCTGAGGGCCCTTGCACCGTCACCCCTCTCCGTGAAATGTGCCTCACCTCTATGCCACCTTCGTTCTGTTTTTTTACGGTGTTTTTAGCGGAAACAGTCTGAAGTGGGGCTGGCTGGGGGGAGCCCGGGCCAGGCCACCCCGAGCAGCCGGGAGTGTCGGGGGGCGTCCGCGGGGCCCCGGGCACGCTGCGCTCGCTCTGCCCACCGCCAGGGCCGACCTTTCTGTAGAGACCGGGCTGCAGGGACGCCTTCGGGTTTTAGGGGACTCACCGAAAACACGGGGGCGCTTAACTGCACTGAGGTAAAGAGAAGTTGCCACTTACTTATATACAGTTACCAATGAAGACTTTTATTCAAGCTCAAAGTAAAAAGGAATTTGAGTTAAGAAAAATGAAGTACCAGATAAACTGTAACATATACTTATTGTAACTCAGAAGTATCAAAACAGGAGTTCTTGATTCTCTAAGTGGTGGTCTCTGCAAAATGGAGCTTAAAGAAATCTTTTACATACCAATTTGATAAAATGATCTGCCGACCACGTCTGTCACTTTCTCTTACTATGAGCTTTTGGGAGAATCCGTGCTATTTTAAGGCCAATCGTGTTTTGTCTTTCTTCTCCCCTCCCTGGCGTGCCCGCCTGTCCCTGCGGCCGGCCCTGCCCCGCGCCCACGGGACTGGTCCCGACACCCAAGCCCTTCCCCGCGCGGGGCCCTCAGGGCGCCCCCTTGGGGCGGTGACAGACCGCAGGCGTGGCTGGGCCCCAAAGGGGACTTAGTACATGCCCTCTTCTTCACCAGAATCTGATCTCGGGGGTACCCCCACTCCTCCTCCCAGCGTGACCGCTGTGGTCCCCCCGGAGCCCCTGCTGAGAAGGGGAAGGGGTCTGAAGGGGACCAAGTCGGCCGCGTGCCGCTTACGGGGTTTTAAAAGCACAATGTGAACATCAGGCTTTTGGCTTATTCCGCACGTGAAATTCTCAAGCTTCAAAGTGCTTTTCCACGAAGGAGACCCTTCCTTAAACTGCAGGGGGGGGGGGAGCAGGGACCACCCGCAGCACCAGTTTGATTGAGGTTCGGTATGGCGGTATCAGGAAACGGAGGAGGGGCGCTCTGTCCATTCATGTATCTCTACAGGGCCATCAAGGTCAAGGGCTGCGAGGTCGGTCTGTCTGGAACCCGCGGAGTCCTGACAAGCTCAAGCACACTGGGAACTTCCCCGGGCTTCGCCTCATCTCCGCTCGCCGCCGATCGCACCACAACCCGGTCCCAGGCCGGGAGCCACTCGGAACGTGCTCGGCTGCGAACCTGAGCTGACTACCCATCTCTCCTGTTGGTAGAGATTTAAAATTCTCTTTGAATCTTGAATTTCTTCAACCTCAGGTACTGACGTTCCTTCAGGAATAAAACAAAAGGGGGGACACCTTCACGGCAGGACTCTGGACTTCCGGGGCCCAGGTCCTTCCAAGCAGTGTTTCTGGGCAAGGCTCACATGGGATTTTCCAGAAAAGCGCCAGTTACGCTGCATGTCTAAATCAGAGAGGAAACTTTTTGAAGCTGGTTTAGATTCCAAACGTATACAAATGAAGTCACTTTAATCCTATAAATACTTCTTAATTTATTTTTAAAAAATTGTGCTGTTAACCCTTTTACGGGGCAACAAGCTATGTGAAAAGTACAAAACTTTTTGTCAAATGTAATATTGAGAGTGCTTTTGACATAGTTCACTGGTTTATCGTCTGGATCAGTATATACTGCGCAACGGGCAAGGCTAGAATCCATGAACCAAGCTGCAAAGATCTCAAGCTAAATAAGGCGGAAAGATTTTGGAGAAACAAAAGAAGGAAATTCTTTCCTATCCAATGTATACTCTTCAGACTAATGCACTCCTTCTATCAAGCCTTCTAAACTGTTAAATAAAGTTTTCCAAACAAGCATTTAAACTTCATTACACAGAAGAGCAACAAGAATGGTAACCCCACCAGACGAAAGGCAGGAGGGAGAAAAATATATATACTGAGTTCAATGGGTGAGCCTGAATGTAGCAGTTCTTCACGACCGATGGGGGGTAATTCAACATGGTGTCCGACAACGTTCTAGCGACGGGCTTCATCTCAACTGGTTACTATGAAGCGAGGTGTAAATGTTTGGCCGCAATCGGGCTTCAGAAATGGTTCTTTTTTCATGACGAGCATGTCTGTCCAGCTATCAATCATGTTTGTTTGCACCAAATCCCAAGCCATTAAAATACGACTAATTTTAAGTTAAACAGAAGTCGTCTGCTCCGCATTCGCCATCAACTATCCATGCTACTGCATTCCTCTGAATGACGGCGGGATGAATGTGTTTCGGGAGGGGGCGGGGGGGGAGAAGAGGGAGGGGAAGAAAAAAGTCACCAGTTAGAGTGTTTCGATATCAGCACCATGACATTACAAACCGCACGACCGCTGAGAACAGTCACACCAGAGCAAGTTCTTGGTTATTTCCACCGTCGTCTTTAGAACAATGTGTCTGTGTCGTGTCTTAGCCTGTGTATTAGACGCTCAACTCTAATTACTTTGATTATTGGAGAACCCAAATGAATAATCAAATTAGAATCTCATACTTTAAAAATGAACCTTCAAGTAGTCCTGTGGAACAGAAAATCTTTATGACAGATGACAAAAGGAAGGAGGGGCGGACAACCTGGCAGTCCAAAGTAGGAGGGCGCCTGGGACTGCGTACTTCCTTCACTCAGCCCGAAATTCGTGCTGTCTTCCCGCTGTCTGTTTTCGCGAAGGGGTCAACAAGCCTCCTGGACACGGTCCAGTGGCTACGACGGGCACGCTCACAGGGACTGGACAGCCATCTTGTCACCCGTCCGCAGTCACACACAAACGCCAGCACCTAGCCCTCAGCACCCAGCCCCCAGCCCCCCACTGGTCTACTTTCAGTCTCCATGGACCTGCCCACTCATTTCACAGAAACGGGGTTGCAGTAAGTGGCCTTCTGTGTCCACAGTCTTCCACTTGGCGTGTTGTTCTGGAGATGCGGTGGCGTTGCGGCGTGGCTCTGCCTGGTCCTAAGCCACCTTACACACTCCTCACAACGACACAGTACGGAACTCTACTGTTACAATGAAAGGTCGGCAAGTTCGTTTTTGAAATGGGAGTCAAATATTTTTGCTTAAATGACTTATGGTATCTTAGGGTATCATGATTTTTGAACGTCACTTTCTTTAGCCTCATCTACCTTTTCCAAATTTCTATTCCAAACAGGTATTACTTTAATTAGTAAAAAAAAATTCAAGTAGGGGGAAAAGAACCCCGAAGACGCCTCCATACAACGCCCATAGCCAATACCTAACCTCTACAGGGGCTGTCTTCCTGCTTCAGTATCCATGAATGTCTTTCCGGGGCCGCACTTGCGTTGCCAGAGCACCAGGCAGGGCCGCGGCGGCGGAGCGGACCCCACGAGGCCCAGCTCCAGCTCCCCCGCCGCCGCGGCACCCACGGCCACTCGCTCCGCCCAACGGGGGGGCCGCACGGGCACCGGCTCTGGGCTGGGGCTGAGGTAGACCCGCCTGCCAGGGAATTCTCTACCTAATGTTTTCGGTGTCTCCAATCGAGTATGCTTCCTTGAAAACGAACTTCCACGGGACCGCTAAAACTGGAGAACCACCTCAAATCACGGTTACGGATCTGTGAAACACCTGTCGTCCAGAGGCTCTTGGTGCCAGCGGCAGGCGGGCCGGGCCCGCGGGGACGCGCAGACACAGGAAGGCCCGGCGGGCTCCGGCTGCCCGAGCAGTGGTCCCCGGCTCACCGACCGCGGCTGCTCCTTCCCGCGAAGACGTCAGGTGGGACACGCGGGGAACAAAAGTCTCTTCATCTGTTTTCTGAGTCACTCGCTTCCTTCTAAGCAAACCAAACATTTCGCCTGCTCTGGGTGAAAGAAGGGCAGCACGTCCTTCCCGTAAGACTTCCCATCGCGTCTTTCCTCCAGTGCCGAGTTCTCGCTCAGCTGAGCCGCGTCCTCAAGGGGGAAACCCTCCGACCCGGCCCACGACTCCGTCTTCTCCCCCACGGAAACAAGGGCGGACGCTGCTGCCACCGGGCTGTGACGACAGTGCGCCGGCTGGCCACGCCGCCGGGCCTCGAGGCGCAGGGCGGATCGCGGTGTCATTTTCTTTCCCGGTTGCGCCCGGTGCACGGGGCCGGGGGGCCACACGGTGTTACGGGGGCTTATTTGTAAGAGCAAATCGTTCTGAAGTTGTTCAAATTTTGTAGTATTAGCTAGTTCTCCTGGGTGTCAAGGTAGAAAATGCTCCCTGCATCATGAAGCGAGATTTTCGAGATTTGTCGAGCTGAAAAAACTAAACCGCTACACGGCTGTAAACACGGTGGCACGCTCCCCTTCGTCCTCCCCAGCGTCACACCACACACGCGCGCGCACGGGCACCGGACACACGACCACACGCGCGTGCGCACCTCTATCTCAGGTCACCGAGGAGAGAGCGCACACTCTCCAAATGAGGGAGAAAGCAGACTCTGCCCCCCAGGCCGGGCCAGGCGGCACCCGGAGGGAACGCGGGGACGGTGTGCGGTGGCGTTACCTTCAATATTCTGGTGGTCTACGAAAGGCGCTGGTCCCCATATCCTAACGGTGCCATCGTCCGAGGCGCTGGCCATCATGGACGGGATCTGCGGGTTCCAGCTCACACAGTTCACGGTGCGCGTGTGCCCCGTCAGCTCCGCAATTGGCAGCTCGCTCCGTTTGTGCCAGATGTAAACCTTGTGATCTGAACAAACGGGAATTCAGAGACAAGTCAGGGGGTTGTACGACTTCGGCAAAACCAACTGATCTGAGATTTATCATCATCACGCACAGAACGTAGGACCCGATTATGAGAACTTAATATGACGTGAAGAGTTTCATAAATCACCTTACAAAAAAAGCCTTTGTAACCCAACAAACGTCTCCCCTGTTAAGGTGACCGATGAGCTCTCGAGTCGTTGCAGTCTGCAATATTCTCTAACGCCCGAGAGGTGGAGCACGGTCGCGATCTCGCCGCGGAAACACACGCGACAGAGCCGACAGACGCTGTGACAACTGCGGTGCCAGGGCCGCGCTGCACCCCAACCCAGCGGCGGCAGGAACGTGACGACGGCTGACCTCTGCTGGGTGTTCCCCGCGGCGGGGCGCTCGTGCTCAGCCCCGCCGCCGCAACGTGGGTGCCGAGCCCTGGCCCTTCCCGGGGACGGGGCCCGAAGCGCCGCGGCCACCCGCCCAGGCCGAGCGGCCCGTAGCCGGCGAGGCTTCACCCGCACACGAGGACCGGACTTTCCCCATTGCAGCGCGAGGGGCCAACACGTCTGTGTACGAAAGAGTTCTGGAAAGAGCCTGGCATGCTATACCGCAGGCGCCGCCACAGGTGACAGCGGGCAGAGGGCAGATCCCGCGGGAGGGACAGCAGTGCTGCGGCTGGGCGGGCACGCGGGAGCCCCCGGGGGACGAGCCTCCTACCAGGCAGACCTCAGCGTGCTGGTGAGCAGCTCATCTGTGGCAGCAGAGCACGTCCTGCTTTCAAAGCGTCTAACATGAAGATGAAAGGCCGGGACTCCCTCTGAGCACTGTGTGTGTGTGGGACGCAAGAGCCAAGACGCCGGAGAACTGAATTATACTTTCCTAGAAGGCGTGTGTTGTTCAATCAGTTCCCCTTGCAGGAAATCAAATAAAGAAAAAAAGCGGATGCATGGGTGCTCTGTCGAAGCGTCTGCCCCCGGCTCAGGTTGTGATCCCGGGGCCCTGGGGTCGAGCCCTGGTTTAGCCTCCCTGCTCAGCGGGAAGCCTGCTTCTCCCTCTCCCTCTGCTTGTGCTCCCTCTCCCACTGTGTCTCTGTCAAATAAATAAAATCTTAAAACAAACAAAAAAAACCAAAACCCCGAGAAAGACAAAAGAGATTAGCTACGCTTCCCCTTGAACCGAGGAAGTTCACAAAGAAAATCGCAGTGAAAAGTGTGAGTGCACAGGGACCTGCTCGCTGCCAGGGGGAGGTGCTTTGTGTGCACACGCCCAAGGACGGGGTCCGCCGGAGGCAGCAAGGCCGAGGACTCGAAGGGGTCAGGGTCAGAGCGACAGGCTTGCTGACCGAGCTCGGCTGGCCGCCGCGGTCCACGGAACCCGTGACTTGTGCGATGGCAAGAAAGAAAGCAGAGTTTTCCACACGTTGCCCACCCACTGAAGAAGCTTGAGTAATGGCATAACTTTCTTGGAAAAACGTCTCCTAATTGCTCTACTTTATACTGACATTCATGTATTTGGCGATCTGGAAGGTTCTTAGAATATATTCATTGCAAATAAACGACCAATGGATTGACGTGACCGTCTTGGGACATAATGCGTTCACCACGCCCGCTTGGTGTTGGAAACGCTCTTCAGGACCGTGCTAACCCTCCTGAGTCGTCAGGACGCGCTTCTCGTCACTTCACGGTTCATTTTTAGCCCTCAACACAATATAACGTGGTCTGAGTAATGATTCATCATCATCACTCCAAAGTCAGTTTGGGCTTTGAAATACAAGGAGTGACATCAGTAGGGACGACGGTAGCCACACGTACTCCGAAGCACGTCTAGGATCTGTATTATGTTTAGAAAGGCTGGGGGCATAAGCAAGAGGGGAAGCCCACCAGCGCAGAGCTGAACGGAGCTCGAGAGAGAGGCCTCGTTGTAGGGGGAAAGGGGGAGGGCGCCTAACAAGCGGGCAGAGGCTTCGGGTGCCTGGACTGCGCCGAAAGAGGAGCCGGTGCAGAACCTGGGAGAAAATAACTGGAAAGATGTGAACTTTTTGAAAAGTGTCACCTACAAACCAACTCTCCTCCATCTCATCTGATTTTTTTTTCTTTCCGAGAGAGCGTGAGTGGAGGGGAGGGGCAGAGGGAGAGGGAGAGGGAGAGGGAGAGTCCCAAGCAGACTCCCCGCTGAGCACGGAGCCTGACGCAGGGCTTGATCCCATGACCCCGAGATCATGACCTGAGCTGAAATCAAGAGTTGGACGCTCAAACGGCTGAGCCACCCAGGCACCCTGACAGATTTTTTTTTTTTTTAGAGAAACTAATAACGATAAATTCCTATGCTTCATATGTCTCCTTAAAAGTCTTTGTCCTAATTCTTAAATACATCTTATACACAAAGGGAAAACTCACGTGTTACTCTCTGATCCTCTGATCTATCGAGATCAGGTTTTTTGTCAAGAAAGGCATGGCCAACACTTCGGATGATAAATGGAACACTGACAACAGAATCCAGTTCCTTGGTCTATGTTATAAAACTAGATTCGGCATTTTTTTTTTATTTTTAAAGATTATTTATTTGAGAGAGAGAGAGAGAAAGAGAGACAGCAAGAGAGGGAACACAAGCAGGGGGAGTGGGCAGAGGGAGAAGCACACTCCCCACTGAGCAGGGAGCCCGACGCAGGACTCGATCCCAGGACCCTGGCATTATGACCTGAGCCGAAGGCAGACGTTCAACGACCGAGCCCCCCAGGAGCCCCTAGACTCGGTATTTTTAAAAGTGAACCAATGTGCTGCTGCAGCGCTCATTACACGGCTCGTTACACAGCGGGCGCTCAAGGAAAATGTGCTGAATGAGATTCTGCCATTATTTATGCTTCTCGTGTCTTGAAAAGCACACTCGCTTTCAATACTCACCTATCTGTGTTGCCAATTCCTTTTTTTAAAAGATTTTTTATTTATTTGAGAGAGAGAGAGCAAAGTAGGCAGAGCAGCAGACAGAGGCAGGGGGAGAAGCAGACTTTCCGCTGAGCAGGGAGCCTGACGTGAGACTCGATCCTAGGACCCCGAGATCATGACCTGACCCCACGGCAGACGCTAAACTGCCTGAGCCACCCAGGCGTCCCTCGATTTTAAGCAATTTCTATTTTAAATTAGATTGATGACTTTGGGAACAGGCCTGCCTGGAATACTGATGTTATTAGAATGGAAAGTATGTGTATTCAGAAAGTAGTAGAGACAGTTCTAGAATTTCAGCTTTTCTGAGTCTGTGAAGAATCCTCTAACAAATTATTCTCTTTGGCCATTAAAGAAACACTGCAGATCCTAACTAGAATCGAATTTGTCGAAGTTCAGGTAACACATCATAATCAACCCTGACTTCATAGGTTCTACAAGCCTCTGTACACCACCACGAAAGAGTACTGATTTAACTAAATCTTGATTTGATACGGAGGACTCAGGCATTCCAAAAAGGGGAAATGAACAGTTTAAAAACTCAAACAATTTTTCATCTAACACCCTGTGTTTGCCCGGCAACAAGGCTACCCTCGCGCACGGAGACAAGGACGGAGCCCTCACGCTGTCCAGACCCGCGAACCAACAAGGCGGGCACACAACTCACCCTCGCTGCCACTAGCGATGAAGTCTTCGTTATGGCCTCCGAAACATGAATGAATCGTATAAAACCCTTGCGTGACACCTTGATACTTTCTTACTAAAACTCTGTCTTGCAAGTCCCATAAATGAACTCCCTGTAGGCAAAAGAAAACAGACACACTTATTCTTCCTCGACTCAAAAGAATTTTAAAAAGTAATCTGTGAATATCTCTTTGCCTGATGGAACATTTCCAATTCCTATTTACGCAAAATGCCAACGTTCTGATAGATTTATGGTTGGCTCTACAAACTTAAGGATCAAACGCATACAGTGAAGTTTAAGAATTTGTGAAAATATTTATTTATATATGTATACACCAAAAATCATATTAAATTTTGAACTAAGCTAAATTTTTATAATATAATAAACTTACCTGAGTTGCTACATTTAACAAAGCTAATCGGCCATTCTTGGAAATAGTAAAAGACATAATGGGATGATCTTCTTGTACTCTGTAACCAGAAAAGAATCTGTCAAAAGCAACATACTAACAATCAAGAATATCCAACTTTTCAAAATATAAAATGTTCTAGCTTAAACACTGCACTTTTGTCTATAATCAGTATGACAGACTGTATTTCAATGAAGAAAATAAATCCAAGTTAATGGCTACGAAGCACCATCTGACCACCAATCCATTTCTACGGTCAAACCCAAACCAAAACATAAAAACTCTTCTCAAATAGCGAGTCCCACCGCACATTTGACTATGAATCAAACAGTTATGTAGCGATGAGAAAACCAGTTACATGTTCCTGTCCGTGAGGTCCTCGAAGTTGTAGCCCCGGATCCGCTGGTGCGTGTCTGACGCCAGGACAGTCTTGCCGTCGCTCAGGCACCAAAGGCATTGCACTCTCACCCCTTCCCAGGAGTCCAGGAGGTTCCCGTCTAAATCCTGGGGAGAAATTCGCGATTAACCCCATTACCAAAAGCGCTCGGAAAGCAAAGGACCAAAGGACTCTCGTAGCAATATGTTTTAGTAATCGGTCTGCTTTTTCCTGCTTTAGTTAATTGTTCCATAAAGTGGTTTTCATCATGAAAATGTGAATATAGGTCCAATTTCTTTACAACAATACCTCGGGGGGAGGGGGACAGAATCTCTGGGAAATCCGTCTTTCCTTCAATAACCAGCTAGGCACAGAGAAATACAATACACACAAGGAAAGAAAGAGTCCCCAGTTCCAAGTGAAGGTCTCACTTCTACTGGGAAAGAATTCAAATGTTCCTTTAAAATGCACCCCATACTAGGGGCGCCTGGGTGGCTCAGTCGTTAAGCGTCTGCCTTTGGCTCAGGTCATGATCCCAGGGTCCTTGGATCGAGCCCCGCATCGGGCTCCCTGCTCAGCAAGAGCCTGCTTCTCCCTCTCCCTGCTGCTACCCCTGCTTGTACTCTTTCTGTCAAATAAATAAATAAAATCTTAAAAAAAAAAAAATGCACCATACTGGGATCTGTTTCTCTACTATTCAAAGTTGGGAGATGGAAAACATTACTAAGACATTAATTACAGCTCTACAGAACTCAGAAGCTGTTATGACATTTTAAAAACATCAGCAAATCTGCAATGCGTTCTACAAATCAAAGCTCTAAGAGGCACCCCACTTCTGCTCCACGGATGGGGGAGCTGCCGAGTCCTGGGCCCTGGCGGTGTCAACGCCATGGGGGACGGGGGGTCGGCAGAGACACACGGGGTCATCTTGCAGCAGGGACTCAAGAGTAAACGGCTTCGCTGCTGGAAAGGACAGCATGGGGACCAGCGGGACTGCGGATCTCGAAGTTGCTAAGAGTAAATCCCCGAAAGTCCTCAGCACAGCTGTGTATGGGAACGGCTAATCACTGTGGTAATTCTCAACACACACGAATATCAAATCATTATGTTCTACACCTGCAGCTAACAAAACGTTATATGTCTGATACACGTATGTTAAAACAAAGGAAAAATAAGTAAAAAATCCAAGTAGTGTATTAGCCCATGGATAGAAACTCCAGAAGTAACTTTTTAAACTACTGGGAAAATCACAGATAGACCAATAAAGCGTGTTGAGACAACTGGGGGAAGAGCAGAACTAAGGCTCAGAACCATGCTTTGGGGACAGGACACAAGGCTCCACGAGTCCCACAGCCGGCTTAACAAGACGCCGGTGGTTTGCAGTGGCCACATAGAGGCCTCTAGGACCAGTGATCTTTAGCTACGCTGAACGATTCACAGGATTCACGATCTTGTTTAATCTTAAGACCACACGGGGAAGTGCCCACTGGCAGCTATGAGACATGGTCACCGGACGGACGGCCACAGCAGAGTCTGCCTTGTCACAAGACTGGTCGCCGCGTCCTTACTGTCATCATCCCACGAGCCTGAGAGTAACGGGGCAGACAGTATTCAGAAGGTACTTCAAATAAAGACTGGAAGGTTCTCCGGGAGTGCCCATCACCACTTTAGTCCTCACAAATTTAAGACAGTCAACTCGTGAAATTCGGCCCACTTTGGATACAAAACCCAAAGCCTCAAAAGAAGTGCTAAATATTTTCAATCCTATATGTTAGAAACTTACTTATGAGAACAAAATATTTAGTAAAATACTTTTTTAATGTTTTACTAAACTCGAAGTCTAGACTTTGTATAAACATTTTTAAATGGTTACGAAAAGAAAAAAACTGCAGTTCTATCAGACAGTGCTTATTAGAGAGATAGCTAAGTAGGTCTTCCCAGAACCTATTTCACAAAGGCTAGTGAGTCGAGCGCATTCTTCATTTCAACAGGAGGAGCGGGCGGCGGGCGGGCGGCAGGTACTCACACACTGGTAGAACTGACCACGCTGGCCTCCGGTGACGAAGCGCTTCCCATCCGGATTCCAAGCCACACTCGTCAAACTGTCCTCGTGAGACTGGCTCATTTTTGTCCTTAGCTCTCCCGTCTACAAAGAAATAAAACTGTGGCTAAGACCTTCAAGACAGGCTTCTAAAGGGAATGTATAAAGAAAAAAAATTGAACTGAGATATCAGGCTAGTTGGGTGTTCCTAATTAGAGAAACGAACTATTCTAACTGGCCTACAAAACAACCAACCAACCAACCAGACTGCAGCGGCCAGGGGAGGCATGAAGAACTAGAAGAACCAGGAGCTGAATAAGGCTCGGCACAGGCGACTCCAACAACAGATCTGATGAGAGAACCTCTAATAAAACTCTCATCTTCACTATCATTTATAAATTAAATCATATCTTCCCCAAGTGAAATGAGGAGCAGCCCAGCACTACACGCCCTAGTCCCCCCGGGTCCCCTTCTCCTCAGTCCCACACTGCCATCAGCGGTTCCTCAGGAACATGATCCACGGACAGGGACACCAGGGCCTTGAACTAAGGCAAGGGTGCAGCAGTTCTCAAATATGCGACATTTCACATCTGAGATGCTCAAAAGGTAGTAGGGAAGATGGGAAGAGAGAAATGAAAATTATTTTTCTGATATCTAATTTCATCTCGACTAAAAGTACAGAGAAGAGGGACTTTTGTACTGTTTAGCATCGCCGTTTTAAAGGACTCCCAAGTAAGAAAGACTATTTACTGGTTACGACCCTAAGATATTCTCCTATTTTTTCTAAGTTATTGAACTCAGAGGGTAGACACATACCATTTACTCTAGTCTTGATTCCATTTTGTTCATGGATTAGAAACAGGCTCTGAGAGATAATAGCTGCCCTTGGTATAATAAAAAGTACATGGGCATAATTTTCCTGTGAGAAATGGGTAATCAAAAGTAAAAAAAAAAAAAAAAAAAAAAAGAAAAAAGTGAAAACAAAGTGTATGATCAGGGAACAGGGCCAAGTACTAAAAGTAAAGACTTTAGGGCACGAAAACAGAAAGCCAGAGGTCCCCCTCTACACTGGGCGAAAAAAACCCCAGCAACTTTAAAACCTTCCCCCATGCTGCTAAAAGGTCTCGTCGATTTGCCTTTTGCGGATTGCTAGATAGAAACAGTTAAAGGTTCAGAATCCCGAGCCCACACGCAGCGGCCGAATCCCCCGCATTCCGTGTTCGCACACGTTAATATACTAAGCGCGGAGAGAGAAACAGTCTTTTCTCCTGCTGCGCTGGCGACACTGGGTGTGTGAGGGAGTCTCTCGTGAGGAAATGACCTCACGGTAGGAGGAACAATGAACCGACGGAAAACCCAGTCTGTAAGCTAATGCACAAATAGTCCGGCTACAACACCCTCCAACTGTCCAGGCACTTAGAACGGACTCAAAGGAAGACTACAGACACCATCAATTCCGAGTCTACTACTGGACGATTCCTCACATCTTCTCTTTGAGGGGAAAGCAAAAAGCTTTAATGGGGGAAAAAAAAAACCCAAAAAACAACCCCATTTGGTCTTTTAGGTCAGATTTATCCCAGTCTGTTCTACTGAGAGAAAGCAGTCTCCTGCTTGGGGCTCTACTCCCCCCGAATCCAGTCACAAACACCGATGACACACCGGTTTGATAAAAATGGCCTAAAGACATCTGGGGAACAACTGGGGATTTTCAATTATGAAACGAACATTACATATTAGAGAATGATAGCTACTGTTCCTGAATAAGATGTTACTTTCTAGAAGGTACATGCTTCAGTATTTGGTGTAAAACATCACATCTGTAATTTCCTTCCAAATGTTTGGACGTGGATGTCTGTGTAGACACATCTACATGCGCGCATGCACGTGTGTCCACACAAAATACGTGGGATGGTCATCGCAGAATCCCAGGGGGTGGGCAAGGGTCACCACTGTACTCTTCCACTTTTCTTAATATTCACCGACTTTCCTAATGAAAAAAAAAAAGCTAGGGCTGAAACCTAAGTAGTCAGCGAGCAGTGAGGAGACCGTACTGTGTAGCAGCAGAGCGGGAATTCCGGCCTACCACCCGCAGGGGCGCCTCGGTATTCGCTCTGTCGTCTGCACACTTGTGCACAGTTTTAGCTCCGCTCTCTCAGTAAAAACCAACTCACGTATAGGTCCCCGAACTCATAGTCCTACCCCGTCAGCACACCCCCGCACACTCAGACCGCGGCCCGGACCGTGCCCGTGCCTCGGGGCAGAGAAATGAAAAGAACAGCATCTAACCAGTCATCTTACAGAAGGAAGTTAAAAAAAAATTAAATCGGAACTATAAGGTCTCCAAAACATAGTACAAAAATAATGGAACTAAATGCTAGTTTTTGTAAAAAAAAAAAAAAAAAAAGACCCTGGGACCCTGGATAAAGGTCAAGTTTTGGCTCAGAAACAGGAATAGAGCCCTTATTAAAAGCCCTGAAACATCATTACTTTTCCTAGACTAGCTCCATATTAAACGGTTAAGGAGATGACAGTATGACCGCCACCAGATGAGATCTGGTTCCCCGCAGACGTCTGCACACTTGAAAGGTTAAGTTTCACGCACGATCATCCAACTAGGAGACCACTGTGCAAGTGTGCTCGGAGTAAAAGTACCACGGTAAATAGTAGGAATTCCACAGCACAAGGCCCAACATTCCTGAAAATACTCTTTCGTCCTTCTTTTAAATACTCTCTCATGCTCAGCATGACCTTGGGGTGGCTAAGCGTGGACACCTGGGCTGTCGCGCGGACCCCTCTGGTCGCTGTGGCGGAGGGCCGCCTGTGTTCCAGCGAGCAAGAGCCAAGCTACAAGGAGCGTGTGCGGGACGGGCCCGCCCAGCTGGGAGGCTCAAGGACGGACGGAACGTGCTCACCTGTACATTCCAGAGCCAGAGCTCAGAGCAGTCGTCCGGGCCACAAGCAACAAGGTAGCTGTCGTCCGGACTCCACGCGATGTAGGAGACGCCGTAAGCATGTCCTTCTAAGGTTTTGAGCAGTTTTAGCAGGTGTGTATCCTAGGAGGGAAGGACACGACTTGGTTAGAGTCCCCAAACTCCACAGTTTTCTGGCATCAGAAGTGAAATAGCCGCAAGCATCTATTGTGACGGTGTGATGAAATCTGAGGTGGCGTTCACAGATGTCACCTGTCCCCTGCCCCGAGGCCCCAACAGCTCGCGTCATAAAGCCTCGCTGCGACATTTCGTGGGCATCTACTCTACACCAGGCACGGTGTGCCGGGTGGAACTATGAGACGACACAGGCTCTGTGCCCATGAGGCTTCCGAGGAAACCGAAAGCACTAAGAGCGACCTCTTACTTATTTCTGAAAACACCTGGACTGAGATGGAACTTAGGCACCATGTAATCCACCCCTCCAAGTCCGCAATCCCGCGACCTTGAGTATGTTCACGGAGTAGTGCGGCCACCACCGCTATCCAGGCCGAGAACTTTCTCGCGGCCCCACAAAGCCCACACTCGTTAGCAGTTACTTCCCATCCCCCACGCTCCTTTCTCCACGGATTCGCCCATTCTGGACATTTCACACACACGGGAGCCTGCAATGGGCGGCGTTCTGTAACTGGCTTCTCCAGCTCAGCGGAATGTTCCAGGGTTCACGCGTGCTGGCGCATGCGCGTCTCCCTCCTTTCCGCTGGCCCATAGTCTATCTCACGGATCTCCCCTCTTCTGTTCATCCACTCAGCAGCCGATGAGCGTCGGGCCCGTCTCCAGCTCTCGGCTACTGGACACGCCGCCGCCAGGGCCGCCGCCAAGTGTCTGCGCAGCCCTGCGTCTCGGTGTCCTCTGGGGACACGCGCCGGAGCGGAGCTGTCGCGTTCTGAGGAACCGCCGACTGTCTCCCGAGCGGCCGCGGCGCGTCCCCTCCCCGCCAGCAGCTACTCGGTGCTTCTCGGGATGAGCGCTGGCCACCAACACTGCCTCGGCCAGGTCTCCTAACCCGAAGGCCACGTGTCCCTCCCCTGCCCCGCACGACAGGCACAGAGACCGAGTCACCCCGGCTAGTGCCGCCAGCCTCTCGGGAGAGCGCGCCCCTGCTTAGGCTAAGGAGCTCGATTTCCCCGTGAGGGGCGGGCTGCTCGAGATGTTGACGCTGGTGCATACGTAACAAGGGCGTCTGGTTTGAGGAGGAGAACCTGCACGATGATGCGGAAGATGAGGCAGGACAGACACCCCTCAAGGGCTGACACGAGCCACTACGGTCACGACAAGCAGCGAGGTCCCAAACTAACACAGTGGGGACTCCGAGAGGTCAGACCAGACTGGGACGTTAAACACAAACGACAGGATGAGACGAGAAACGTCCAAAGACCACCCGCAGGTTTCTGTTGTGTGGGGCGAGGATGCGCACGGCACAGAGCAAGAGGGACTTGGCTGCAGGGGGCAGAAAGTGATGAGTTAAGTGTCACACTTTGGTCAAAGACGGACTGAGACCGGTATGGTACCTGTGGCATTCTAATGGCGAGGACCCAGAAGCAGTTAAAAATGGGTCTGGGGGGGCACCTGGGTGGCTCAGTCGGTTGGGCATCTGACTTTGGCTCAGGTCATGGTCTCAGGGTCCTGGGATGGAGCCCTGAGTTGGGCTCTGCACTCAGAGGGGAGTCCGCTTCTCCCTCTACCCCCTGCCCCACTCATGACTCTTTCTTCCTCAAATAAAATCTTAAAAAGAGAAAGAGAGAGAGAGAGAGAGAGAGAGAGAAATGGGTTTGGAACTCCTCTGATAAAACTAGGTTGGGCATTTTTTTTGCCAGAAATGTCACTCATCAGTGGATGTGTTTAATGTACCGACCCTACGTTTATGATTTATTCCATCACCTAGACCAGACCACCATGTCTGACGAGAACTACTAACACCGCCACGACCTCTGACCCCTGCTGGAGAAGGCTAACGGGCGCGGGGGTTGGTGCGAGAGCCCGGCACCACTGGTCAGAGAGGCCTCCATCACTCCGCAGGATGCCCGGGCTTTGGGATGGGCTCAATCACAGTGGTGCTTCGGATCCACAGTCTCTTCTAAACTGATGATAAACTACTTCAGAAGTATTTCACTAAACCACCAATTCAGCACATTAATATAATCCTGTGAAAAACTAAAGCTGAAAATAAATGGGGATGTGAATGCTAGATCTTTGCTAGTACAGCGTCTCTACACTAACCTATCTCAAGTGGAAATACCATGTTCATGGAACCCACTTAACTGTGCTCAGATTTTGGGCCAGAGAATGGGCAAAATGTTTTTTTGTGGGGTGAAGGTAAGAAAACCTGTTAAAAGAAACCAGGTTTGGGGATCACATCACCTCAAAAATTTTTTTTTTTTAAGGAGGCATGGGGCCCAACTCAGGGCTCGCTCCCACGACCCTGAGATCATGACCTGAGCCCGAAGTCAAGAGTCAGATGCTTAACCAATTAAGCCACCAGGTGTGTCCATCACCTCAAATCTTAAGGTCTTTTTCCATGTATTCTGTTTTTTATCCGTTAAAAAACACACAAAAAACCCCCACATACTCAAAAAGATCACCAATTTTCTTACAAGTTTTTCAAACAGTATTTGACATAATAAAATACTATCATACTAAACTCAAATCCATGGCATCTCAGATTGGAGTGAAAGCTTTAACTCTGCATTCCCAAGCTAATCTGGCCACAAAATCCCTTTACTCCCAGCACCTACTCCGACAAAGGCACTCGGGTCTAAACTCCTTAGCCAAGTACATCAGACCCTCCTGGACTGGTGGCCTCCGACTCCACCAGCCTCACCTCCTACTCTGCACCGTAACCTCTTCCCTGAGACTGCTCAAACACCAGCCACGTTTCCTTTCCCGTGTGTTCTGCAGGGGACAGTACTGACTGGTGTGCCTCGGTAACAGCTGACTCCTTCTGCTAGGACTCACTTGTCTTACCTTCCAGTTCCAGGGGGTTTCCCCTTGGAGCCCCTGTAGCAGCCACCACAGAACAATTACATGGCACTATCGTGAGCTTGTGGTAAGGCCTCACATAAGCTTGTGCTCAATAAATATGTGCTAAATGAAGGACACAGTTACACACTGCTGCCAAAAGAAATCGTAATAAAGCAGTTTGATATGCTTTCTGTTCACACATCTTGCAAATAATTGCTGAAATACAACTCCTCAGAATGCTGTTCAGAGGCCACAATTAGATCCCCACTATTTTTCTAGTCTGATTTCCCACTCTTTGCCTTACTCATCCTAACCTCTTACCTGACGATGGGGGAGGGCAAGGTAAGGACCTTCCCTTCCCAGAATGCCCCCTCCTGTCCCCACCTGTGCTGTGCCCATCAAGGCTCAGACCAGGCCCTCTCACCTGGGCAGCGTTCTGCACCTTCATGACACTCTGCACATCCTGCGTGAAACGTACTTCAGGATGTAAATTACTTCCCTTTCTACATCGTATGTTCCTTTCCTAGACGTTACTCTGCAGCCTACAAGCAGTCACTTAGGGAAGAGGCAGGGATCCTTGAACTTAAATGTGAGGACAAACGCACATCTCTATTTTCATTAACCACAGGCTGAAATTCAGTATTTCCTTCAGTCTTGAATGAAGGCAATCGACAAGGCGGCAGTAGGTAAGACAGCAGCTGCATCAGCCTTCTATAGATCACGTGACTGTTCATAAAGGAACTCTCCGGCATTTTCACACCATATTAGAGCTGTTGCAGCTATCTTGAAATCTTTATGCTCATCATCACTACTTCAAAATTTGATGGTTGTTAGAGCTCTTGCTAGAATTTGTTGTTTAATGTGTTAATAAAAAAGCAACATGGAGGGGGGTCTGGGTGGCTCAGTCGGTTAAGTGCCTGCCTTTGGGTCAGGTCATGTTCCCAGGGTCCTGGGATCAAGCCCTGCGTCGGGCTCCCTGCTCAGCGGGGAGTCTGCTTCTCCCTCTTAGTCTATCCCTCCCTCTGCTCATGTTCTCTGTCAAATAAATAAATCAATCTTAAAAAAAAAAAAAAAGAGCAACATATTGTTATACTGGCTTTGTTTTTTACACTATTTTAATAACTATATTTCAATAATTGGGTTTCCTAGATAATTAATATTATCCCACTTGGGTTTACTATGTGTTTTGATGTATGTATTTAACATTACTCTGGGGGAGGTCCCTAGAGTCATCAGACTGCCAGAGTACTACACAGCACAAGAAAAGAACTCCTGCTTCATGGCAAAGAATAGGTCTTATTTACCTTTTATCATTCATAGGATATTACGGGTACACAAAAATTGAGATATGCTCTCAAATTTGATTTTTGTTTTGTTTTTTAAAGTAAACTCTATACCCACTGTAGGGGCTTGAATTCACAACCCAGAGATTGAGAATTAAATGCTCTACTGACTGAGCCAGGCAGGCGCCCCTGATTCTTTTTTATTTAAAGATTTTATTTATTTATTTGTCAGTGAGCGTGAGCACAAACATAGGGAGTGGCAGGCAGAGGCAGAGGAAGAAGAGCCTGACACGGGATTCGATCCCACGACCGTGGGACCATGACCTGAGCCAAAGGCAGATGCTTAACTGACTGAGCCACCCAGGAGCCTTGCACCTCCCCCCACCATTCTTTTTGAAAAATATTTCCTTCTATGGCCTGTCTATTTTTTTTTTTTTAATGTAAAAGTCCACAACTTTATTTGGGACTAATATCCTATTTTAATTCTAAAATTTTAAAATAAGATTATTTAGTTAATGATTTAAACCAAGTATTTCTCCTTAACCTATTTAGAGGCATGTACTTATTTTAATAGGTCAATAAATGTCCCGCTGGCTAAAAGAAACAGAAACACTTATTTCTACACATCTGTAAGTCATCTTGTTATAAACAAAGACAAAAATCTGATTTTAGAGAGAACTCAGAATTTTAAATCCAGAATATAGTACTTTCTGTGTATAAGGTGGAGGGGGTGTTTAACAGAAGTTCCACAAATCACATGAGACGATGAAAGATTTTGGAAGGCAAATGGTAACGAGTCCTTCCTCCCTTGGGACCGAATGGTAAATCGAACACTAACGAAGGGACAAACTGGTAGGGGCACGACAAGCAAGCAGGTCTGGAGCACAGCTCTTCCTGGATCTGAGTCTAACTCTGCCACTCACTAGCTCGGAGAGGCGGGGCACTTAACGTCTAGCTCAGTTTCCTGATCTGAAAACAAGAGACGTGAGTGTCCCACAGACGTATTCTGAGGACTAAACCAGATCGCACACGCACAGGTTATGAGCACAACCACCGACACACACTCTGTACATATCTACATATACCATCTAGAAAACACAGGAAGAGGTTAAGACGTGACAAAAATGACAGCGAAATGCTCTTAGGAAAGAAGACACTTATATATGCACACTTAAAACCTATGTAATTAGATGACAAACTACCTTTTTGTAATCTACACACACACACACACACACACACACACACACACACACACACTGGAGTACATACCGGATCAACTTGCCATATGATAACTGTGGTATCTTTCGATCCTGTTGCTAGTCTCGTGCCGTCATTGGAGAATTTACAGAACCACACTTCATTACAATGCTCCGTAAGTATCTGCTGAGTATAACATGGGAACTGCCTCCTAAAACAAAGAAGTCCACACATAATTATTCTTTCAAAATAAAGTAACCTAATAATGAAAAAGGTGAAACAAATAAAACTTTTTTGGATATAAAAACTTTAAAAAATAAGATACGAATGCCTTTGCAGATCTTAATCAAGCTTACAGTGGTATGCTGAAAAAAGATTATTACGACATCAGTCAAGGCAATCTCAGGGGAAATCAGTAATCTGAACTCTGGTTCAATGTACAATTTATTCTTTTTCCCTTTCTCAAGATTAAACAAGAGTAAAAGTATGTGTCCATCATAGAATTTTTTGGTCTGATTAAGTCAATTCATATAAATAAAAATTAATAATCAGGGTTTCAGGTTTGTGTAAGTTGGCCGGCATCACGAGGAATGTGCATTTTTCTTTACATAAAAGCAACCTGACTTAACAAAAAGAGACGAGGCACCGCTGTCGGACAAGCTTGGGTCACAAGCTTTCATGTCTTCGGCAAGTCATTTCTCCTCACCTAGAAAAGGAGAGTAATATACACCTAACAGGGTTCTTCTCAGGACGAGAAAAACATCTATGATTCCTGAAATGCAATACATACAAGTGATTACTGAGATACTGCAGGGCGAGCAGAGAAGAAGTGCAACAGAGGGAAGGGGCTGCAGGACTAAGAATAAAGCCTTAAGTACAGGGGCAGCAAAGTCAGAGAGACCTAGGTTCAAATCCTGGCTCAGCCACTTACTAGGTCATTTCCAAGAAATCGGGAACCCCATTTAATCCAAGTCTCAAGTTTTCCAAGCATAAACTAAAGAGAATGGTAGCTGCCTTATGGACTCTCTGTACGGGGATGACGTGCAAGAATGAGATGCTGAAGGCGGAGCATTTACGCGGAGCCCAACACTCAGCTGGCCCGTCCTCAGTGGCTACCGTTACTATGGATTAAGGGCAATGAGCTCTATGACTCCGGCTCTGAGAGGAAAGGGGATACAAGAGTGACTGTTCCCAGGAAGCACTTTTCAAACCATGTGTAAATCCGCTTTTAAAAACCATTCTATCCTCCTCCAACTTCACGGCAGCAGCCTCCCCTAGAGCTTCCCGCGCCGACTTTGGAAGGTTATTACGCGCCGGACCGTCTGGCCCAGAAGCCCCGGCCGTGCGTGCTGCCCAGCCCTGGAATGTGGCCAGGACACCTGAGGAACTGGATCTGGAAACGTAACTTTAATTTCTTTATGTTTGAATTTAAATGGCCACATGTAATTAGTGGCTACTTTTTGGATAGTACAGCCCTCGATTAGAATCTCTGAGATCATAGAAAAGTTATTTAAACATTAGTGAATAAACTTTTCTTTCTGGGGGGGGAGGGGCAGAGAAAGAGAGAATCGCAAGCTGACTCCGCGCTGAGCATGGAGTCCAACACGGGGCTCGATCTCACGACCCTGACATCATGACCTGAGCCGAAACCGAGGCAGACGTTCAACTGACTGTGCCACCCAGGTGCCCCATCAAGGTTTCTCTTTTTTTTTTAAGATTTTATTTATTTGACAGAAAGAGAGCAAGGGGAGGGGAGGAAGGAGAAGCAGGCTCCCCCCTGAGCAGGGAGCCCGACATGGGGCTCGATCCCAGGACCCCGGGATCAGGACCCGAGCCAAAGGCAGACGCTTAACTGACTGAGCCACCGAGGCGCCCCAAGGTTTCTCTTTTTAAGTGAAGTACAGCTGACACGTAACAGTAGATCAGTTTCAGCCGCATCACAGTAGCCACCGCTATGTACACACCACTGACTGTCCACCGCGACGCATTACAGTGTCATCCGCTAGATTAGCCACACTGTACTTTTCATCCCCATGACTTGATAAGCTTTTAAGTCTGTCCTGAAAAATGATCTTCCCTTTTTCCCCAATCTGTAATTTAAAAATTGATTTTATCAATTCACTAGCCTAATAATATGTATTCAAAACTAAATTAACATTATTTACTTTTTCTGGCACACACACAATCTACCTTAGCACTTGGCTACTTGGAGACTACTTCCAATTTTCAGATTGTCTAAAAATTGCTTTAATTTTAAATTGTTATTCTATATGTGAACTTAAACAGAATTGATACCATTTGACATTTATTAAGCACTTATACACCAAGCCCTGTGTTACACGCTTATAAATAGTACTGCTAATTCTCAAAACTACCTTGCAAGGCAAGTACTATCTTCATCTTCATGAGGCTTGAAGAGGGCAAGTAACTTAACAAATCATAAACTGGTAACTGAACTAGGTTTAAACCTACAGCTGACTCTCCAACACCAGTTTTCTTTCAAGTATCATTTTTTAAATTGCCTTTTTCAAGACCCTGTTGGATGAAATTCCAAATAAGTACTTTCAATATCAACAATGTTTCCCCACTTCTTATGGGTAGTAATCAGTAATGATGTCTTTTACCAAGTGAGAAACACTTTATATTTAGGCAGAAAATACACAATAATTCAAATGGGTAAAATTGATCATAAATGAAAAGACACATCCAAAATCAGAGTAGCAACATGTCCTTAAGGAAGGACCATTTCATAATCAGAACTTAGGGCACAAATCATCTAGTCTACTGACAATCAGCTGTAACTGAAAGTCATTAAAAGGGTATTTAAATTAACACTTTTATCACTTAAGTCTTTGAAAAAGAGTAGTTAACAGCCCCAGTTTATTAAAAGCCTAATTTTAGATGTATACAAATAAAAGTTGATAACTTCGTTTTCAAGTAAATTTAAGATGGTGTTAAAAAATATCAGTACCTTCCCCAATAAAATTGAATACTAATAGTAGTATTTTAATTAAACTGAATCTTAACATTTAAGTTTCCACAAATATTTCCTAACAATGCTTTACTGAGAAATGAATACTATAAAGTTACCTATGGAAACATCCTTCCACTGGTTGCTGGTGAAAAGAAACCCCATAAATTTAACCAAATATATATATAGATTGTGAAAAATACAAATAATACACAATCTAATGAAAACCCTTCAGTGCTGATTAGAGTTTTAAAAAGTTACAGTTCACTTATTCATAATCAATTGTCTATTCTCCAGAGAGAAGAGAGAAAACTTGGTATTTAGATTTCAATGCTAAGAATTACTTTACGAAAATAGAGTTTTCTAGTTTCAGTGCTAATCTAATTTCTATAAGGGAATAAAGCAGGTATTAAAAAACATCAACTATAGGACGCTTGGGTGGCTCAGTTGGTTGGGTGGCTGCCTTCGGCTCAGGTCACGATCCCCGGGTCCTGGGATCACAGGGAGTCTACTTCTCCCTCTGCCTCTGCCTGCCTCTCTGCCTGCTTGTGCTCTCTCTCTAACAAATAAATAAAATCTTAAAAAAGAAAAAACCCCATCAACTTTTCTTTTGAAGACCTCTAGATGAAAGGGGGATACTAGGTATTAAATCACATTCAGGTTTTCTTCCTCTAGTTCAGCAGCATCTGCAGAGACTGCGCACACTCGCTCTCCCGGCACGCCCCTCCTCGGTGTCTGACTCGCACAGGCTGGGGACATGGCAGCCCCTCACGGAGGTCGGGAGTCCGAGAGGAAAAGCAGACTGTGCGGGGACAGCAAGAGGAGAGGGAGTTCTGCTTCTGCCACGTTGCCGCACACACAGGTGTACGAAGGTCGAAGGCTTAGGGGACCAGCCCTGCGGCTCTAGCCCAGACCTGGCCTACACGAGGACCTAGAGGAGGAGGGTGGGAAGACAGAGAAACCTTCTGGAACACCCCCGTACTAAAGGGACGGGTACAGAGGAGGAGCCCGAGGAGCAGCCAACGGTGAAACCGAGCCTGCAATGTTTTCGAAGTCAAACGAACAGTTCCACAGCGAAGCGGTCAAATGCTACAGAAAGGCCTAGTCCCTGGATTTAATAAAGAAGCTGCTCCTCACCAACACCAGCGACAGCCGTGGTGTCGTGCTGGCGGCAGAAATCTGAACAGTGAAGGACACAGGTACCGTGAGTGCACAGAAGGGCGTCACTTTAAGCAGCAGTCTCTGAGGCGGGTGTGTGCGCGCGGGTCTGTGTGCGCGTGTGCGCGCGCGCGTGTGGTGCTGACTTGCAGAAGCACAAAGTTTTGTTCTGTTTTTAAAAGATTACGGGGAAGACCTGCCCCTCAGTGGTTAGTTGTGAAGAGCGTGAACTTTTGTCCCTACGCAAACCGCAGGAGTGCTTTCTACGCAGTTTTACAGGACAGGCTGGTCCCGGCTGAGTCTGACTCTAAGTCAGACTAAAGTTTTTTCATCACTCCTTTCACAGGTACTGTCATAGAAATCAAGGCACTCGGGAAACACGTAGGTCACATTCTCCTCGATTTCAGTTTCCACTGACACCCCCTGAACCCTAAAGTCTACTCTAAATACTTTCCAAGGCATTCCACCAGCCAACACATTGATGGACCAAAACACCGTTGGGGTTCACGTCTGCCTTAAACACTGGTCTCAAGCTCCCTAAAGGAGCCGTGAAGGATAAAACCATACACCCCTTTAATCTATTATCTCCTACCTCTAATTCAACTCGAATGAAAAGTTTTAAAAATTCTCAGAAGCAAGTTAAGAACAAAATCAAAAATGGCACAAAAGAAAAGGCTCTCTCGTGACTTTTAGAACATTTAAGACACACACCATGTAATTACCCAGTACATTAAGATGAGCGGCACTGAAGTCACTTACAGCCAAGAGCTCCAATGATCATCCTCAGGTTTTCACCGCACTTGGGGAGGGAGAGGTAGGAGCTCGACCGCGCGTGAAGCAGTCTGCGCACACCTCCCCGACGTCACCCGCAGTCACGGCGCTCACGCACAAAACATCTACGGCTGTCCCCAAAGGCCGCACACGCTCTACACTCGGGTCCTGCCTACTCGCGCCGCTTTCGGCACTTGGCCCACGGTCTCTGCTGAAGAAACCGGGCACGTGTACTACGGCTGTTCACGTGCGGCTCACCAGGCCCAAACATTTCCCTTCCGATGTCTGACACTTCAGAATTAAATCTTCAGGATCTTAAAAATTGAAGTTCGGCTTTAATTTTGGAGATCGTTATCAAAACAGCAGGAACATTATTACTCCTAATATCTAAAGCGGAGCTGAATTATGGACATGGACAGGTATAGTAACGAAACCCAAACCAGAAAGTTACTGCCTGTTATTCTAACCATTTTTAGTTTAGAGAACAGGTTCTACTAAAAAGCAGAACTTCTATGATGAACCAAGTATTTCCATGACCTTTATGGGCAGAAAATAATCGAGGCCACTGTCAAAATAGCCACAACGTCCATAAAAAGTCACTCTGTGACTCCTGGCATCCAAGGACAGCAGAGCCTCCGGTGGCTGGCAGCCCCGCCCAACACCACTCATGAGCCCTTACAGAGATGGCCAGACAGACAAAATGACCGACCGACACCCAGACAAGAGGAACAGCTGGCTTTCCAGCTTCCCTTCTCGAGATGCGGTTCACGACACAGACATGAGCCAGCTTCTCCGAAAGCGTCCACTTTAGGAGGTTCTAGCTCCGCCCGGCGAAGGCTCAATCGGACATGAATAGTTTCGCGGCGACAGGACAAAGTCCAAAAAAAGGCAACACTTTAACCGAGTTCATACCGAGTCTGTGAACTGTAGAAAAGGTTTGTGTCTTACCTACTACAAACATGATCTATGAGCAGGGACACAGAATCCAGATTATTATCGAGTTTGGTGTTGTGGTACAGGCACCGGTCCCTCTGCAGCTCCACCGCCTGCCGCAGCAGCGTCTGCAAGCGCCGGGGGGGGAGCATCACCGACGGCGGCAAGTACGCTGTAAGAGAGACAGTTTCAAAAAGAGAAATAACAATAAACATTAAAAACCAAGACAGTATAACCCTTATTCGCTCCCTTCTGTTGCACTGCCCCTGCCCTAGAAATCTCATGGCCCTTGGAGCAGTGATGGGAGGGGACACAGCGGGACAACAGCTACAGCTATGTTACCACAAAATGGAAGAGACAGGAGGGCTTTAATTTGTATGTGTATTTCCAAAAAAGCAAAGCAACGCCCCCCAAAAAACCCCATTACCAAACCCCCGCCCCCCAAAAAGCCAATGATGATGAAGAGCCAATCTGCGGAAGACTGTCCTGGAGGGAAAGCACGTGTCCCTGACGGTGTAAGAGGGACCTCCCCCAACAAAGGGCCAGCCGACAGGTGGGGACAAGCGCCAGGTCTCATCCGATTGCTCCTAATGCCAAGGATCCTGTGAGAACTCAGGGGGCGGCTGGTGTTTTGAAGCGGATATCCAGGCCTCACACCTCCCCAACCACATGGCTTTCTGAGTCAGGGTCTCTACCGCCACACCCCAACGTGAAACACAGAGAATAACGTGATTTAATCCGAGAGGGGGAAAAAAAAATTCTCTATGAAAGTGTGGCAAAAATAAAACCCCTACGCTAATATGCAAGTTATGTACACCATAGGTGGGGGGAGGGTGGAAAGGAAAACAGTTTACGTAAACCTGGGCCTTCCTACTGAAATCAACAAATATTTAAAACACTTATAGATTACACTTCTGGTTTCTGTATTCTTCCCTCCAACCACAGCACCTCTCCCACAAACGAAATCTTAACCGGAGCATTACCGCACAATACCAACGAAGGGAGAACTGCTCTGGGACCCGCGCCCTCTCCCCTGACTCAGGAGGAGGTAAGCTGCTTCTCAGACTCCATGGCAGAGTTGGGAAACCTTTGCTTTAAAGGGCTTAACGGATTTTCCCCTCTTCCCTACGTGACCGCTCACTGAGAGTGTGTCTGGACGCAAGTTTTCCTGACCAATTCATAGTATGTATTTCTAGTGAGGAGAAAACACAGCAACCCCGAAAGGTCAGACCCTTACTCTGTAGTTTGTCCAACAGCTTGGATCGGGAAGCTGTTCCTTTGCCTTCCCACTCTGCTTTTGCACGTAGGTCTTCTGCATGGCTACACATCAGATACCTAAAAACAGGACAGAGAAAGCACCAAATATCAAACCCTTTTCTTTGGGCAACATCATCATCATAATAATAGTATAATTTTTCATAATTGAAAAATACCAACCACACTTTTACTAAGAAACATATATCAAGTTTTTACTAAGAAATACATATCAAGAAGCAATTTCTACAGTGGACCCAATTTATTAATATGACCCGGCACGTGGATGTATTTATTACTAACATGTAATTCAACAGTATTACCAACATATGTGTCACTGTCACGACGTATGATCACGTAGGTAGAACACGCCCCCTCGTGCGCCAGCACACGTCCCGCTGCGGACGCTGCTCTCACGACGCGCCGGGCTCGGCCCCAAGTGCTCCGCGGGTACTTCTCTACCAGCCGGCCGCCACCGCCGGCGGGCGGATTCACAAACGAACCACCCAAGGCACAGAAAGACTAAGTAACCCGCTGAGGGGTAAGAGGCAAAAAAGGAGCTATGAACTCAGGCATTTTTAGCTACAAAACTTGCTCTACTACACTAACCGAATTGCTTCTCAGGAGGAAAACAAAATTCCCCCCAAAACTCCAAGTAAGAGAAAAAAAAAACCCTTTAAAGACATTATGTTAAGTTAATTAAACAAAAACAACATATCTTCAAGAGTTTATCATAAGCATCACTCAAGAAATGGTATAACTGGATAATCACCTTGGATCATCCTGTGAAAGGTATTGCTATCCCAACGCAGAAACTCTCTGGGAACTGTTTCATTCCTATGTGTGCCGAAGGAGGCATATACGCTAAAGCCATGGGCTCTGGAGAATACATGAGGCCCCCTGCTGGGAGTGTGACCCTGACCTTGCTGTGGATCTTCTCAGAAGAACTGGCTTTCAAAGTAAAAGAAGTGAAGGCATTATTCAGACATGGAGGTTAGACCTGGCGCGTCCCTCTCCTGCTACTTTGTCTGGTACTCTGTTCTCAGACCGACCTGTTCTTCTCACTTGCAAAAAGGGTCTTAAATAGGGAAGCAAGGATTAACTAAGAGTATACGAAGTACTTGGTCCACTGCCTGGTATACGGGTAGAGCTTAATAAATGATAACAGAAGTATGAGAAACCTCTCAGTCGATGTGTCACCTTCTCTTTTTCTCAACTGCATGAAGCAAACTGCATTCAGCATTGAGTACATTACTCGCCTCGTACCCAGGAGCAGAGAGAACTACCTGCTCTCTTGCTATTTACTTAGCATATGATGTCTTAGCTGATGAGAACTTACTTTGTTTAAATAGCATGAATAACCTGATTCAAAATACAAAAGAAGCAGGGTATTGCAAAACTATTGGTTTCTAAAATAACTTTTTGGGGTAAAATTTATTATCAATAATTTCACAGAGAAATTGTTCACTTTTTAAATTTTGCAAAAGACGCCTATGATTGCTTTTGCCCCTTTCGAAAATACACACTACACCTTAAGGGTTTCGCAAGAATGTCTGCTTCTGGGAAGCCGCGTGGCATAACTGAAAAGATGCTGGGCCAGTGGGAAGAATCCCTGGGTCCTCATGGCCACTCCACATCTGGCCATCGCTAGGCCACTTCCTTATGGGAAACAGTCAAGGGACACACCGGGTGAAGTTCACTTTGGAATCAAAACTATGTGAGTAAGTTATATGTTCTGTTACCAGAGCAACAAAAAATTCATCATGCGAATGGTTTTTGGGTGACACAGAAATGAGACACCTTAGAGAGGTAAGCGGAACCAGGCAGTCTGTCAGCTACAGAAGTGACACGCTCAGCACGCTCCACCGTCCGAAGATGCCGTGCGTGCGGACCAACGCCTCTGCCGTCAGTCAGACCAGGCCTGGAGGCCGGGCTCTCGGCTTCACCAGGCGGACTGGCTCCTTCGCTTCTTCAAGGTTCAGGTTCCCTTTCCTCAAAAACCCTAAAATGAACCTCACACCTCCTTGGGTCCATTGTTTTGCCCATTATTTTGTATTTGAAAACTCATTATGTGTCAATGTTGTTCTAGAGGCTGGGGCCGTATCATATAATAAAAAATGATACAAAGACAAAATTAAAAACAGCGACGTGACGAGAATATCTGGTAGGTGGTTTTAGGAGAGGACGTTCGAGCTGGGACCTGAGCATCTAGTAGCCTGCTACAGAAAGATCAGGGGAAGAGCATTTAAGACAAAGGGAAGTGTGAGCAGCTTGGCCAGTTAAGGAACAGAAGAAACATTAATGTTGCTAGAGAGTAAATGAAGGAAGGAAAAGACAGCCGGAAAAGGTCAGGACTCCACAGGCTTGAGCAGAGATTCTGGATTTAAGGGTGCTAGAAAGCCAGTGGGAAGTTTTCAGAAAGGGAGAGAAATGGTTTAATGTGTGGCCTTACTTATGTATTTATGTATTCATCTGGCTGCTGGGTGAAATGTGCACGATTAAGAGAGTGAGAATGAAAGCAATGGGAGGCCACTCGAATATTCTAAGAGACATGTTTAGGGATTCACTAGGACAGAATTTATGGCGACGGAGAGAAATGGACAAATCTGGAATGTTTTAGAAAGTAGGGCCAAAAAAAAAAAAAAGAAAGTAGGGCCAATACATGTCAGAGTTAAAAGATTTAAGAAATGCAAGGATGAGGTTTGTTTTTTGTTTGGACAAAGGTCTTACCGCTAACCGAGACGGGAAAACTAGGGGAGGAGCAGGTGGGGGCGGGGAGGACGACAACTGGATTCGAGAAGCTCCCTGTGGACCTGCACCTCTGAGACCCCCAAATGGAGACCGTCAGGGAGGCGGTCGGATACACAGACGGGGAGCTGAGGTGAGCGCCTCTGGCAGAGAGACGGTATGTGAGGGCGTGGCACAGAACGAGGGGACCTAGCGGAGTGCGTGCACAGAGAACAGAAGGGGGTCCGGATCTGGGGCCTCGGCCCCCTGACTCAGAAAGAACGGGTGTGAAGGTCAAGTGAGACCGTGTACAGGAGATGCTCAGCAAGGATCCGGGGCGGCACAGGCGCACGTAAGCAAGAGCGTCCAGCCCGGCGCACTGGAAGGTTCGCCGCTCCCTGTCTGCACAGAAGGGGACGCCACAGGGTTTTTACGAAAGACTACGAAATGGCAATACTGATTTCTTCTTTCTAGTCTCACAGGCAGTGCTTCCCAGGAGGCCAAGAGCAGGCGGAATGCATGCAAACGAGTGCATCCGGACGAACCCCGTCCCCGGACGGCGCCCGACTGCCGCCCGGGCGGAGCGACGGCCAAGGCGGACAGGGCAGTCCCCCCCCCCCGCCCGCCGTCACCCGGCGTCCTTACCCGCTGAGGACGTGAATGCGCTCCGTGTTGTACTTCAGGGGCGTCAACTCGCAGCGCAGAACGTGAAGGGCCTCCAGGACCTTGCCGTCCTCCAGGTACTCCAGGTACTTCTGCTGCAGCAGCAAAAACTTCATTCTCTGACAGGACAGAAAGCAGCGGTCAGGGGAAAGAAGCTGACGGAAGGTTCAGAAAATGTTTGTGCCTAAACAGAACAGTAGAAACCATTCTACTATGCCCTTAGACAATCACTTCTTACAACGCTTTAAGATGACTCCGACTGTTTTGGTTTAATAGAGTCACAGTAGATTAAATGTCGACTTTGCTCAATTCCACATCTTAATAAAACTCTGCTTTGAACCAATAATCTCAAATTAGGTAAGACCACTGGCGACCAAGGCATCACCAGAGGAAAAAATGAACTCTGCCCTTAGAACATCCACCTAGAATTTTATTCTTGCGTGAAAACTCAGAACTTTCCAGGTATTCTAAATCTGTTTTCCAAGTCTGACTTACAATAGAGCTTTAGTGGGTTTTATGCCACAAGTTTTGAAAAGAGGGCAGAAAAACCGGTTAATGGAGGAATTACTTAAAACCGCGATGTGTCAGAAGGATTAAGCAGACTGCCAAGCTCGGCTAGAGGCTGGGGCAGAGGTCACGAAGCGTCGGGCTTGGCTTCTGGAAGTAAGAAGAGCTGGCCCGCAGAAGGCCTAGGGGTCCACCTGCAGAGTGGGCCAGCGGGAGCCTGACAGCCTCGCCCTCCCTAGGACGGAAGGCTGAACTCTACAGTCTGCAAAAGGGGTATTCGTCTGTGTGTGCTGCTCACAGCCCTATCGCTGAGGCACAGACACAGGCACAATTGTCTGTGCTACGGGGCACAGACAATTATGACCAGCTCGTCTCCCCCAAAAGGACAAACTGTTTCTAGCTCGTGGTGAAGCACTTTCGCACTGAGTTTTTCCCTGAAATGTGTCTGGCTCTAATACTCTTTAATGTCCCTTTACTCTGTTATTGTACTTTTAACTGGAAAGCGGGCATCACGATCTTAGCAGCTTTTTACTGCTTGAAGAGAGATACTTATGACTATCAAGTCGAGACTTTTCTACAATAGAAGACCACTGCCTGGAGGGACTCTCATCTGATCTGCTACCTTCGGCTCTGGAGCAAGCCGACAGATGCAGGTACGGAAGTCAGCGGATGGAAAATGTCAGCCATACTTAGAGACCCCAAGGCATACAGTGGTCAAGATTTCGAACCTACTTGAAAGGAAAAAACCAAACGAGAGCTTTTTCTTCCTCAGTAAAACATTAAGTATATATATGTTGATGTCCCAAAATGGTGTGGAGAAATGACCCATTTCTTCACAGCATTAAGAGTACCATGAACTTCTCTGCAAGATTATCTAGTAGGGAGTATTTAGAACAAAGGCCTACCTACAAGCCTCTAAAAATGGTTTCTAGGGAAAGTAAACAAAACAAATCCCGTCAGGTAAGTTAGGCCTACATTTAAACCCTTCTTTTGCAAGATGTATTGCGTATGTTTGCTGGTAATCTAAACTGAAATCTGTAACGAAAGAACAGAAAAATTTCAAACTATCAGATGAGCTCCTGGAACTCTAGAAAAACCTCACCTACCAAATTTTACACATCATGTTAGACTGACTAATGAACGCTTCAGAAACAGATCGGTTACCAAGACGCCCTGAAAAGTGTGTTGCTGCACGTGGGGCCCAAAGTTAACCTTTATTATGTCAAAGAAAAAAATACTCTGATGTCCATCAGGTGACAAAATCCAAAGACTAAATAAAACAACTTAAGAATCAAAGGATTTTATATTTGAAGTTATTCTGGATATCCTCACCATTTTATCTCCCAAAAACAACTTGCACTCTCTAGGAAATGTAGAGTTCATAGATATCCCTTTACTGATACTGTCACATTTTCATTTCGCATAGCATTTCTGATTCAAACCTGAGAGTCATGTTTAGTTGCACTATTTTTTTCATTTAAATGCCAATGGAACTGGCCAGTAAGCGTACTTGATTTCTCCACTCAGTTTTCTTAGCAATCGGAAATTCGGAGAAAATTACTTTTTCATTATTTTTGGGGTGTCAACTGTGAGGTCCTGGGCCCACCCCCCATTCCAGTGTGTGTAGGGACAGTGCCCCAAGTGCTATTTCCTCCTTATTTCCCCACCAACATCCTGCTGGAACATGCTCTTGTCTTTCTTAGGGGCAGGGCGGGAGAGGAGGGCCGAGGGAAACAGTGAGGGGAGCCCACTCAAACACAAACACATTTCTGGACACACAGGGCACGCTATAAAGACGGTGCACAGACGTTTTTCTAGGAGTCATTTTTTTCCAGATCAAGACAAAGAATATCCTCCCACGGGTATGGAATCCTGGTAGTGTGCATGGCAGCTGACAGGCCGCTGGCCAAGCACAGCTAGAGTTCTGGTTGAAAGACAAAATGTTTATTCTCCTAAAAATCAGTTCGGTTCGTATTTGACACATATGGTAGGGATGGAGAGTAAAACTGCATTTTACTTCCCCAAATGTAAACATAATTTCAAGAAAAGAAACACCTTTCACAAATGATGTTAATTATTTAAAGTTTTAAAAAATCAGGCAAAACTGAAGTTGGCTGAGGTGGGGACAGAGCTTAATGAACTTTTTTATTTTATTTTTTTTTAAAGACCGCAAATTTCTGAAATGAAAAAAAGAAAGAGGCTGAGAAAACAAACTGCCCTTTATAGCCCCCCCAGCTCCCAATGAGACCTCTGCGAGAGCACTTCTATTCTCTGATCATCTTCCCCCGTCTTTCGGCCCACGGTGTCTGTCTGTCTCTTACTATCCAGTAGGACTGTGAAAGCTCCATGTGGTAGGTCCTGCTGCTGTCCCCCCACCCCCACATCCTACCCAATATTGGACCGCTGTACCCTCTCCTCCCACTGAAGTGTCCTGACTTATTTGAAGGAAAAGTCCGAGGCCATACAGACTATCCCGAGGGGCTCCCAGCGAACTCAGGAGTGGTTCTGATTAACTCTGCAATAAGGGTTATAACCAAGTTGTATCAATTAAACCATGACTCAGAGGAAAGGGGAGATGAATTATATTTAAACCATGGCTTTCAAAGCCCTATTTAACTTTAAAAAATAGTAGTTAATTTCTGTCCATGAAATTAGCATTTGAACACTTTTCTTAAGCACATTTCTATTATACTAAAAAACAAATACGGATTTTAGAAGAGTGTCCCATGTTGCTGGCCATCTCAACTCCCCTGACATGGTGAAGCACATTTGAACCCAAACTGAAAAATGTTGATTCAGGAGCTCACTTTCCTGCAAATCCAGAGCAAATTCTGCTATTGCTGGTATTATCTGACTGGATACCATTAAGAAATATAGGGGGGGTAGGTGGGGAGAGCAGAGAGTGGATCGGGTCAATAAAAATGTTCGGGCTTAAAAAGTAAAATATAATTCTAGACTTGATTCAAGTCATCAAATGTGTCTGAGCATACAATTAAAATAATTATGTTTAAAAAAGTCCCAAATAGTTTTCTTCTATGGTATTATTACAGCTACCCTGGGATTGGGTTCTCTTCTGCAAATGGAGTGGGGGAGAGGAGTAAATCTGAACACAAACTAGAAGGGTTAAAAAAAAAGATGCTGAACTGAATCTTAAACCTGGAACCCCTTTCTTTGTACAAATACCCAAACAGTTTGATGGTGTGAGGCTTAGCCAGAGATTTAACCTTCATCTTTTATTAGATGCTGTAATGTTCTATAGATCGAATAGGCCGTAAAAAGAAAGGGCTCTTCCTCATCATCTACAAACTACCTTTCCTGAGTTTACACGTTGCTTTTAATGAAGGTTTCAGGTGAGATAGTCATAATCTAAATCCAACACAGAAGCCCTACATTTCTATAAACAAGTAAGAAAAATAGGAAGTGACCCTATTTAAATTTTTACTACTAAATTACAAACATAATTTGAAGTGAAGCTTTAAAAAAGGCAAACAATCCTCCCAAAACTCACACACTTATTTTCTGTCTTTATTTTCGGGTCACCTTCCATTCTGTCAGAGCTAGTAATTTATGAGAAACTGCCCAATTAAAATATACTTAGGTTTTTTGTTTTGTTTTGTTTTTTTAAACCCAAACACACTGATTGGGAAAAATTTAGTTGCTGGGAAATGTATAACTCTTTTAAATAAGTGTTTAACTTCTGTGTTTTCATTTTTTGGTATTTAGCATGGAACTGATCATTCTATGAGTTAATTTATTATCAATCATCTGATTCCACAATAAGTAAAAATTTTAGTTTTAAAATATTTACTGAAAGCAAAAAATATATATACTAAATCTTTGATTTACATTAATCCGTATATGTTCATACTTGTTTGCATCTTCAATTCACCTGAGGTTCATTCTCTAGGATTATCTATTATGGTATAAAACTATATTTTAAATTTGAAAACTTTTGTAATTAAGATCCCCCCCAACAAAAAAAGCCCCAAAAACAAAAACAAGAAGCTCTATTAGGTGTACAAAAGCAGCAAGATTAATGTTTGGCCGAATTAAGAAAAAAAATCAAAAGGTAACAGCATTTACTAATATTTAACAAACAGCTGGTTTCCCTACTTGACTTCCTATTGGCCTTCTTTCCCTCCCCCACCAGACAGGAAACTGTTTTTGACAACAAGTGAATCAGCTAGAAGTTAAAAGGCCAGCAGCCAGCAGCTGATTCTTCATGGTTTCCAATCATAGGCACTTAGAAAAACTTATCCCCCTCCTCTCCCTCACTGACATCTACGGAAAAATTAAAGCCTATCGGTAGAAAAGATTCAGTAAGATTTATGAAAGAAGCTAACAGGTTGGACTAGTGAACTGATCTTGTCGGGGAAATAAGGCCTGTGAGCACAGCCCAGTGGTCAAATCTAACACAAACCCTCCACCAGAGTGATCCACACTGTATACACTTGGGACACTGTCAATGCACACAACTGGAATGCAAGAGTGGAAAATGCTGAGCACACCAAAGGAGTTGCTCTAAATTAACTGTAATTCCCAAAGATTAAAAAAACCAAAAACCAAAGACCAGGACAATTCATGTATCAGCTACTTAAGGCTACAGGATACACACACAACCAAATACATTTCCTCTGCCAGCACGTTCAGAATATATAATGTGAAAATACAATTTAGCTTCAATTCCACGAATATAAAACTGCTATTAACAGCACTGAAAGCATGAAGATCTTTCGATTAATTTCTAGAAGCTTAATTTATAGAGTAGGTTCAAACGACACATTTACTAAACATGATTTTAAAAAGATAAAACTCAAAACTTTAAAACATCAACACTCATCCTAGTTTACAAACTTAATTATGTGAATTTTTAACTATTTTTAGGCCTTATCTCTTATAAGAGGCAGAAGCCTAGAATTATCAATAACCTACTAAAAATAAGCATGAACGTGAAACTAAGAACAAAAGTGTATTTACCACAATTATTCCCAACAACGTTTGAGAGATTTCAAGTGCGCCTCTTACCACAATAGCATGAGGAGAATGCACTAAAGGCTTTAGTTCATTCAGGTCATTTTCTGCCTGCAAAAATTGGCATAAAAGAAAAACAAAAATGTCACAAAAAGCACATTCCAATATATAATTTTAGCAGCACACAGCTCTATATGCCCTACTTTACCTTCTCCCAGTCTCCTTCCATGACATGATTTCGGAATTTGGTGGCAGAAGGATGTTCTAAACGACATCCTGACTCTTGCATGAGGAGATCAACAGTCTGGCTGCAGGAGAGATACAGTGTAAAAAAGACCTGGCCAACTTGTAGGATTCACTCTTCTAAATCAACTCATGTCCATAAAAACAGTTGCAAAAGTTTTCAAGCTAACCTCATGATGGAGAAAAAAAGAAATCATTTTTTTTTTTTTTTTAAACTGTGCTTGGCTCAACACACTTGCATCTTGAAATGGCCACCGTGATGGAATTTTATCTAGTCAGGTTAAAAGCCTTCTTGAAACCAGAATCAAAAGAAGTTCCTCCAATTTTTACCATTTAATGCCTCAGAAGTTTAGTGAGGTATAAGATCTCCAAAAACATGTTGTAACCAAGTGGTTAAATAAATAAAAACCAGGCTCTCCCTACTAACCACGTTACAACAGCTCAAAAGATAGAAATTGTTAGCTCCAGACAAGGTGAGATAGAGGACCTGGGTCAGGGAAGGGCCTTACATCCAGATGTGATGTTTGCACGGAAATTCTACTAGGTCAAGCTTCAAAATTAAAATAAATCCAGCATCAAAATCACTGTCTTTCTCTCTATACTAAAAATAGCAAATTTACTATGGTGTAGGTTTCAAACAGTCACGAGTTATTTCCTCCTGCTGCTGTCAGCTTGCTTCTTGTCTCAGTAACATGTTCTGTTAGCATTTACAAAATCTGTTTTCATACTAATCCTTCTCCTTAGGGGACAAAGTGAAATCTTTCGAAGACCTATTTCTCTTTGAGAGCTGAAAAGATCTACCAGATGCGGTTTGTCTCATCAGATATTTTGATACCTAAAATCTTCACCAGTTTTCCCTATTTGTGTTTTATGTTTCGATGCTTTCTCAATCACCTCTATTTCTTTTTCAGCTAAACAGTGCCACGATCTGCCAGAGAATCAAAATACTTAGGTCACTTTTAGAAAGTGCTCCCCTCACTCCTCCCTCCCCGGAGAACAAATCTGTAAATCCCAAACTACACCTGGGTTAAGTCCTAAGAGCTGCTTTTGGCCTAGGCTTCGAAGCTAGGAAACCGACTGCTGCACGTTTCCCCCCTTGGTCGTCTTCTGGCTCTGCTTCACCCACCATCCGACTCCAGGGCACCCCCCCCCCCCCGGTCCTACCTTCCACCCCCTCGGTTTTCCTTTGTGCATGCGGATCGGGGGGTTCGCCCCATTTTAAGTGCACAAGGCCACCGACCTTGTATTTGAAAAGAAACGATTCCCCAGATCAGAGGTCTCTTTTCCACAGGCACTCTCTTGGAATTCAAGTGGGATTTCGGACCGGTTAGGGGTAGGCCTCTCGCACATACACAAGGGCCTTTAAATGACATCAACAGGGCATTTCACTCGGTCGCTCCCATCAGATTTATTCCACAACCTCCTTCCAAATTCTCCCAGCCCCTCAGTTCCCATGAACACTTGTAGACGATTGTCTTTCCTGATTGGTGGTTGGCCTGGGCTGTCTGTCATGGTTGGGGGTGGGGAGGTGTCCCACAAAGATGCCTCTGAGATATACTTGAAAAACAAATCCTCCAAGGTTCATTCTTTCCAGCGGCTCGAACGCACCCCTCCCCCACCACGCAGAGACACACTCCCGAATCCGTCTTTATTGACAGACAATTCAGCTCCGAAGGTGTGCGGGCAGGGGGCAACGTCCGGGCTCCGCGTCCCCCTCCCCGAGCCCGCCGCCGCCCGCCTCCGGCTCCCCTCCGTCTCCCCTCTGCCCCTGCGGGTCAGCCGCTCCTCCCCGCCCTCCCCGGGCCCGCAGCACGAACGCTCTCCCCGGCCGAGCTCCGTCCGGCCCCCTCCCCCACGCGGCCTCGGGCCTCGGTCCGTCCACACCAGCCGCCTGGAAAGGACACTTACTTGAGCCCTAAGCCATTCAAGTGCTGTCCTATTAGCCTAATGACATCCTCGTCGGACTGGGAGAGCCGCTTCTTCTTCTTGAGGCTGCTGCCCAGCTCCGGGGTGGCCGAGGAGGCGGCGGCGGCGGCGGCGGCGGCCGAGGCGGCGGCCGTGGCGGTGGCGGCGGCCCCGCCGGGGACCCCGTTATTGACATTCAGGCTGTTGCTATTGTTGCTGGCGGCGGAGGGGGCGGAAGGCAGCAGCCCGTTGGCGTGGGCCAGGTCCCCCGCGGACGACGACGACGAGGGGGACGACTCCCCGTTCTGGGCCGACAGGCAGGCCAGCTCCTGGGTCTGTCCCTGGCCCCCGCCGCCCCCTCCGCCGCCGCCGCCTCCTCCTCCTCCTGCCCCGTTGGCCTGCATGATGCTGCCGCTGACCAGGCTGTGGCCGCTACTTCGGTGGGGGGCGGCGGCGGGGGCCGCGGCCGGGGGCAGTCCCACCACCACCACCACGGAGGAGGAGGAGGAGGAGGACGACGACGACGACGAGGACGAGGACGACGAGGACGGAGGGGAGAGGCCTGCTCTGCCCGCCGAAGCCCCGGGCTCTCCTGCTCCCTCCGCCGCCGAGGCTCGGGGTTTCTTCCGCGGGGGCGGGGAGGCTCCGCCGGCGTCCGAGTCGGAGGAGGAGGAAGCGGAGGCCAGAGTTTCCTCGCCGAGAGAGGCCGTGGTGGGAAGCCGGCGGGGCGAGGCGGGGGCCGGGGGAGGGTCGGGGCGAGGGGGCCGGGGGCGGGAGGGGTCGGGGCCGGGGCGGGAGGAGGGAGAGGAGGAGGGGGAGCAGGAGGGTCCGGGCCTTTCCTCCCCCCCTCCCCCCCGGGCGGCTCGGAGCGCGGCGGGGGGCGCGCCGGGGCCCCGCGGGCGGCGGCGGGGGCGCGGGGCCCGCCGCGGGGCTGAGCCCCGGCGCTGGCGGCGGCGGCGGCGGGCGGCGGCGGAGGCAGCGGCCGCCTCGGCGCTCGGTGGCTGCGCTCCGCTCCCTGGTGTGTTGATTCTTCCCCCAGCTGCTGCCTAATGGAGTCCAGGCGCTCGCGTCACAGGAAATGCCTATACTGCCCTCCTCACTCACTTCCGGTGGCAGGTATGGAACCTATGGGGGGCCTGTCAGCCGGCACGTGCGCGGGGCGGCGGGGCGGCGGGGCGGGCGGCGGGCAGCCCCGACCCCGACCCCGACCCGCGACCCTGGCCCCCCCGACCCCGGCCCCCCCGACCCCGGCCCCCCGACGGCCGCCTTGGCAGGAGTAAGTGCGGCCGCCTCAGGCCCGGCTCGGGTTGGCGCGGGCCGGGGTCGCGGCGGGGGTCGGGGGGGGGCCGGGGTCGAGGGCGTCGGGGCCCGGCAATGGGGGTTCGGGGTCGACGCAGGCCAGGTCGGGGTCGAGGCGGTCGCGGCCGGGGTTGGGGGCGGGGGTCTGGAGGGTCGGCGCGGGCCGAGGTCGGGGCGGTCGGGGCTGGGGTCAGGGGGGCCGGGGTCTGCGGAGGTCGGGGTCCGCGCGCGCCAGGTCGGGGTCGCGGTCGAGGGGGTCGGGATTGGGGTCTGGGGGCTCAGGGAGCGGCAGGGCATCGAGACGCGGACTTGGAGGCTCAGGGCGGGCGGCCCCGGCGGCTCACCCAGCAGTCACCCGGATCGAAACCGGGGTGAACAGCCGCCTGGTCTTAGTGTGGAGACACCCGCATTTCCGAGCGGCGCCCCGCCGTCGCGCCCCGGCCGCCCCGCGGGGCCTCGGGCGGTGGGCGGACGCGAGCCCGCGCCCCGCCGCCGGGGGAGGTGGGCTGCCGCGCGAGAGCGGGGTGGGCGCGGACACCACGTCCCCAGGAGACGGAGCCCGCGGGCACCTGCCCGGGGGCAGCCCCTCTCCCTTCCAGCCGCCGCCGCCGAACGTGCATCCCGAGCCGGGTTTGGACTCGGCTTGAGATCCCGGCCTGACAGTTTGAGGTGAAACGTGAGGGTTCCGTGTCACTGTGACGTGCCCGTTTGTGTGTATGCAGGAATGCAGCGACAGAGACTGGGCTGAACCCTGGCCGTCCGTGAAGGGTCTGCATTACCCCAGACGATGGGGTACGCGTCTGTGCCCGGTGGCGTGTGCCCCTGTGTACATTTTCTCCGAAATTAAACAAATCTTCCTCTAAAGTAGTGTCCATGTGGAAAAAAACGTAAATTGAACTGATGCGCCTTCTAGCTCTGAAATTTGCAGTGTTAATAACTCAAGGTAACTTTAGGAAGGCCTTGGGAGACAGTCCCTTTTAAATTCAGAAAAGTGGTAAAAAAAAAAAAATGATGCTTATGAGAAATTAGTGAAAGAATCCTGAGCTCTATTGATCCTCAGACTGGAAGAGGGGAGAGGCAGTCCAATGCAGGGGCGTAGAGGGACTCACCCTTGTGGTTCTCATCTCTTAAATATGCTTCCAGGTGGCGGTGTAATTGCAAGGTGACTCAAGCTGGATGTTTTTATTCTCCTGAGACCGACCCAGTGCTAGGTGAGGATCAGAGGGCACTGTCATTGTGTCCAGCAGAGGCTGAATTACTGGATGCTGGACACCTTCCGAGGTCCCTGTGTGTCTGCGTCCTTTACAACCTTATTATTAAAAGTGTTATTGCTGATACAAAATTTAATTTTTGCAAAGTTATTTATTGGATAGGCTCATAACAGTGTTGAGGACAAGCTTCTCAATACAGTGTATAGCTTTCGTAAAGGAAAGAATTACTTAGTGGTCGCTGCAGATAAGGCCCACACTTCGTTAACAGAAGTAAAAGGATGAAAAGAAACAGAAACAACTTAGTTGCTGTCTAAACTTAATGTGTATGTCCCAGCTTTTCTATTTTTTTGTGTGATCCAGTCTCTTGTTAGAATTCTGAATTTACGAGGTCCGTGTGCACACATTTTTCTCCGTGCTGAGACAGAGCTGGAGAACCTGGTGTCCGAGCTCCGGGTGTCTTTACAGCCGGCTTCAAGTCCACGTGCAGATGAATACTTTGGGAATAGCGCTTTGCACAATCAGAGACCATCAGTCACAGTGTTCTTACTTCCAGGATGAAATCCGGTCTGTCTTGCTCTCTGCAGATTGACCTCAGGCTTGCTTGCTGCTGCTTTTTTTTTTTTTTAAGGAAATAATAAAATCTTTATTCTGGCATAAAGCAGTATTTTATACATTAACTCCATTTTTTTTTTTAAAGATTTTATTTATTTATTTGACACAGAGAGAGAGATCACAAGTAGGCAGAAAGGCAGGCCGGGGGGGGGGGGGGGAGGGGGCGGGGAGCAGGCTCCCTGCTGAGCAGAGAGCCCGATGCGGGGCTCGATCCCAGGACCCTGAGATCATGACCTGAGCCAAAGGCAGAGGCTTTAACCCACTGAGTCACCCAGGCGCCCCACATTAACTCTATTTTACAGAAAAAGTATTTTATGTACAGTTGTAAGTTTGCTGCACAGATAGCTCCAATGTAAAAATGGATTGTATTTTAAAAGTTCATTGAGTTTGATACATTCGAAAATACTTTCTCTGTAGAAAATAGTAAAAACCACATTTCCCAGCCTAATCGAACAAGCCCATTAAAATCAAGTAATAGCCAGATTATAGATTTTTTAAAAATAAGGTGTGGATTCTGGGATCCAGGAGGAAGTTCATCTTCACTTATTGAAACATCCATGTTTTCTTTGTGTAAAGTGAAATGCCCATTAATCTTCCCCTTACTCTTGATTTCTGCCTGATTATTTTTCTGTAGGCTAATCCATAAGCCACATCAAGGTTTTAACTGCTCCTTCCTAAAGGACAAGTACCGTGTCCTTTCAATCTGCCTGATAAGGTATCCATTCGTATCCAAACTGTGAAATATTTTGGTTGTTATTAAAATATGCTCAGTACTTGAGCAAAACTGGAATCTGATAAATTATAATCTACATAGCACATGAGCTGTCAGTCATCAACTTCTCCTGAATCCCTGTGGCTTGATGGGAAGCCATGAGGAGTGGGAGGAAAAGTGGTAAAATTGACAAGTGGATCAAGAAAATAAAGCCAAGAGAATTTCTGAAAACAGAGAAACATCCAAGACTGAAGGACGGAACTGAGGTCCAAACAGAGTAAGGACACATTGCTCAGGCTTTCGTTTTGACTTTGTCCCTTACCACTCCTCTTATGAACCCCTTGTCAGTGTCCCCCAGATGTGCTGGGTTCATTTCAACTTTTGAGTCTCTACCCTTCTGATTTCAGCTCGTCTATCGAGATCCGGCTCATTTTGGGGCCTCATCAGGGGAGCCTTGCCTGACTTCCAGCCTCCTGGCCCTCAGAGTGAGTATCACTTACGTAGGCCTTCAGTTTTGAAGGCTGTTCGTAATCTTTGCTAATTTACTAAGACCCCTTCTTCAAGTCAGCAGAGAGGAGCCTTTATTGACCTCTGTCCCCAAAGGCATAAAAGCAAAGGAAATATCCAAGTAAAACACAGAAAAGGTAATTATGATTTTGTGAAAGTTTTGTTTCAGTGACAGATACGTATCTATGCTTCACAAAGTAAAATATATTTCTTCTGTAGGACGTTCTCAAAAAAGTTTAGAATATACTCACGTGGGACAGCCCTGACTGACAAAAAGACAAGACAGAAGTGTTAGGTACTGAAATGCAAATTACTAGTACTGCCCAAGGCAGCGTCTAACTGGAAAAATTAAAGAGCTACTGGATTAAAAAAAAAAAAAGCTACTGAGGTAGTATGTGTGTTTATAATAAAACGTGAAACCACATTTTCACAAAAGTCTCTTTTTAAAAAAATTATTTGGGAGAGAGCACATGATGGCGGGGCAGGGATGCAAGGGGGAGGGGGGGGCAGGGGTTGGTGGAAGGTGGGAGGAGAGGGAGAAGCAGACGTTTTGCTGAGGAGTCCCGACCCGGAGGCTCCATCCCAGGACTCTGAGATCATGGCGTGAGCCGAAGGCAGACGCTTAACCAACTGAGCCAGCCAGGTGCTCCAGAAATGTCTTTTTTTTTTTTTTTTTTTTTTTTTTAAGATTTTTAAAAATTTTAAATGATCTGTACACTCACCATGGGGCTTGAACTCGCAACCCCACGCTCAAGCGTCGTAGGCTCCACTGACTTGAGTCAGCCGGGTTCCCCTTTCACAAAGGTCTTTGTAAAACTAGTAAAGACTATTGTTCTGTTACGGTGTGAGTTTGATGTCTCAGCCTGGTGCTTAGCAACATCAGTATTACTCAATTCATTAAATTTTTGTTTAGGAAAAGGTAGTTTTAATGATCTCGGGTATTCCTGGGAGGGCATATTTTCTCTCTCTAGCTTCTCTCCCGGCTCTTTGTTGAGGGTTCTGAACTTGGCCAGCTGGCCGTGGACTGGGGGGAGCCAGGGAGAATGCAGGAAGGAGCACAGTGCTGGGAGTCAGAACATTTGGCGCGCTGACCTTGGGTGAGTCGTCGCCCTGCACGCATCCCATCCTGTAGGTGCAGAAGGTGACACCGGCCTTCTTGCTGAGTTGCTGTGGGGGTCAAATGAGAGAGCAAATAGAACAGATATTTGGAAAAATGCTCCCTCGAAAGATGTCAAAATAGAATTTAACCCCTCCATCATTTCCAAAAGGATTCGAGGCAGCTGAATGGAGGATGGCTTTATTGTCGTTCATATTTCTGAGCCGTGGACTCTGTGGTCATTTATTTAACCCCGACTCGGCCACGGGACTGTGTTCCTGTGCACCCCGGGGCCGGCAGCCCTGAATGCCATGCTTCTCGTTGGTCTTCGTGAGCGGGCAGCTTCCGATACCTGCAGAATAACCCGACAGTCTACCCCCCCCCCCATCCCGTGCATGTCTCTCTGGCACCCGCTCCTGCTCTCCCGTCTCCAAACCTTCCGTTCCTGCCGCCAGCCTCCGGGACACGCCTGGCAGTGGAGGGGGTGACAGCAGGCGGCTCTAAGTGCAAGGACAGGAATTCCTTTGCCACAGGAACCCTTCGTCTCAGACATGAACAGAGAGCACTGTCCGCCTTCCTCGGCTGCAAGCAGCCCTTTTCTCAAGCTGCTGTCTCCGGAGATTTTCTGAAGGAGCCGAAGTGAGCCGAGGGAAATACATGGTCCTTTTCCAGCCACGCACCTGGGATAGCCTGGGGTGGCTCGTGCTTGCTGCGCTCCCTTTGGTGGCCGGCCACGCTGAAACACCACATAGGACGCTGAGCTTCGCGTGCAAGGATCTTCCCTGAAGCACTGGGTGTCAGAGCAGAAAGAATGCGGTAGGGGTCTGTGCTGATCTGGAAATGGCACCAAGATGCGTTATTAACGGGGCGCCGAGGTGGCTCAGTCGTTAGGCATCTGCCTTTGGCTCAGGTCATGATCTCAGGGTCGTGGGATCGAGTCCTGCATCGGGCTCTCCGCGGGGAGCCTGCTTCTCCCTTTGCCCCTCCCCGTACTCACATGTGCCTGCTCTCTCAAATAAATAAATAAAATCTTAAAAAAAAAAGATACGTTATTAAGTAAAAAGTGCTGTCACAAAACTGCACGAAAGGATTCCTTTTCATAAATATATCAATGTACACGTGTACGTTGTTTTCCTGGTAGGATAGAAAAGCATAAAGCTTTGGGGGGTAGGCCAGTGGTGAGAAGGGGGCTATTTTTTCCCTTTGATACTTCGGTGTTTGCATTTTCTAGCTAGAAGTATTTTTTTCAAGTGTCATTTTAATTTTGCTCTCTTTTTTCGTGTTAATGTTATGTTTTTTAAGTGCTCATGTTTTTCAAAGTACACTCGAAAACCATCAAAATATTCAAGAGACTTTAGTCATAATAAAAACGTGCCACATAAAGCAGAGTTGTTCATATTTAATTGACATTAAATATATATACCTATATATTTTTTTCAAATCTCCTTTTCATTACCTGTACCCCTGTCTCCTCAGACTGGTTGCTCTGTGCACACACACCCTCTCCCTCATTTGGTTAAATTCATTTGGGGAATAAAGGGCAAAAAGACATTCCTATTTATTAACTTTGAAAAGTAGCTAAATAATTAATAGCTCCTGAAGTCTGCAGGGTAGACAACAGGCCCTTTGGGCAGCCTTCCTCGTTCTCAGCTTCATGTATGCTGTTCATTCCCCTGGCATTATGATAATCATAAAGAATAGTCAGTGCTAAAACAGAATTATGAGCGTTAACAAGAAAGAAATTCTAATCATGAGAAAATATGTTTTCAGAATGTACACACACAGCATATAGAAGTAATGGTCTAATGGCAAGACTTAAAAATTTTAATATTTTAATTCTCTGGACCTCTTTGGTTACTTATTTTTATTTGGAAGTCATGCTCTTTATTAAATAATACTAAACATGTAGGCAAATGTGAAGCATTATAATAGCCTCAATTAAAAAAAAAGCTTGCTTGACTGAGTCTGTGGATGCCGGTCATTAACAACAAAAGAGCGAAATCGAAGCTCTTAGCTTCTTTTTGTGATGTGTGGAGCGGTGCTAGGCTAAATCAAGACCAGCAGTGGAGGGGCGCCTGGGTGGCTCAGTCAGTCACACGTCTAACTCTTGATTTCGGCTCAGGTCATGATCTCAGGGTCATGGGGTTGAGCCCCGAGTTGGGCTCCTCACTCAGTGGGGAGTCTGCTTCTCCTTCTCCCTCTGCCCCTCCCTCTGCTCGTGCTCACTATCTCTCCCAAATAAATCAAATCTTTTTTTTTTTAAAGATTTTATTTATTTATTTATTTGACAGAGAGAGAGATCACAAGCAGGCAGAGAGGCAGGCAGAGAGAGAAGGGGAAGCAGGCTCCCTGCTGAGCAGAGAGCCCGATGTGGGGCTCGATCCCAGGACCCTGAGATCATAACCTGAGCCGAAGGCAGAGGCTTTAACCCACTGAGCCACCCAGGCGCCCCTCAAATAAATCAAATCTTAAAAAAAAAAGACTGGTGGTTGAGGGCCTTGCTGGCCCCTCAAGTGTGAATAGGGTTTGTATCCTTGTATAGAGGAGCAGCCTTTCTGTATGCATTTCTGAAATATAAGGGCGTCCACTTTTCCTGCGACACCTCTGACCTCTTATCTCAGAATGTTTTTTTTCTTGGGGCGCCTGGGTGGCTCAGTGGGTTAAGCCTCTGCCTTCGGCTCAGGTCATGATCTCAGGGTCCTGGGATCGAGCCCTGCATCGGGCTCTCTGCTCAGCAGGGAACCTGCTTCCCCCTCTCTCTCTGCCTGCCTCTCTGCCTGCTTGTGATCTCTCTCTCTCTCAAATAGATAAAATAAAATTTTTAAATAAAAAAATGCTTTAAAAATATTTTTTAAAAAGTTTTTTTTCTTTATCCCCACGTTATTGACAAATAATTGTTCTGTGGCAGATATGGTAACAGCTAGAGATAGGTGTGTTCGAAAGGGTTAGCCACAGAGTTTCAGTAACAGCGTTCCCTTCCTTTGGCTTCTGGGATCCCGCCCTCCCCGTTTGTTCTTCCTGGCGGTGGCGTGGGGCCTTGGCTGGGGCTTCTGCAGTCCTAGAGTCACGGCTAAGGGCCAACACCACGCACTGTTTTAGGTGCTCTACACATACCATACTATTTAATCTCAACAACCTTGTGAGGTGTGTACTGTTACCTGCATTTCACAGGTGATAGACTGAAGCACGGGACATTAGGGGTCGTGTGGCTGGCGTGTGGGGGAGAGTGGGTGCGAGACCCCTACGCTGTTCAGAGAGGCCTGGTGTTAGTCTGAAAAGTACCCACTGTTGAGATTCCTAGTGGTCAGAAGAAGAAATGGGGCAAGTCCTATAAATTGGTTTTTTACTCTTGCCCTTTTCGTGGGCATGAATCCTTGTTCCCCGCCTGTGAAACCTTTGCAGGTGAGCCTGGAGGGGGGCTTCAGGAGCCACCACAGGGATCAGAGGCCGCTCCATTTCTCCGAGAGGCCCTTGTTGAAATGCAGCATTTTGCCCAGAAGGGAAGCAAAGCGAGCTAGGTGCAACCTGGAGATGTGCTTCTCAATCGAGTGACTTTCCCGAGAGGTGGTGAGTGAACGAGGCGAGCCCCAGACCCGGAGGGCTTCCTGGGCGCCACGCTGGGTGAGGAGGCCCAGCCAGGTTATGCTAGCAACCGCTCGTGTCTGTCTCATGAGGGCTTTTAAACTGAAAGCCCATATAAGTCCAGGATCCTGGAGTGAGAAAGAGCCAGACTTGTTTTTTAGAGGAATTCACATTTGACTCCTCCACTAGCCGCTCCAGCCCGGTCGGCGGGCTAAGGGAGCCCCAGACCGCTCCCTGAGATGAGGCCGGACAGCACAGCCTTAGTATCTAGGGACAGACAAGAAGGGTTCGCTCAGGGAGGCTGCGGGGGCCTCTGTTCGGGGTCTGCTCTTCCAGGGAGAGCACCTGGGCTGCGCAGAGACCTTCCATTGGCATACCCCCCAAAGGGTGTGGATAACTGATTGCTCTTTCATATCCGAGTCCCTAGTACATACTGCCTATTTAACCCCTTCTCGGAGAGCGGGCACGCTGTTTTCTATGCAGCTCAGCGCAGATGTGGGATGGGCTCTCCTGTTTCAGATCCTCTGCCGGATGAGGAGGGAGTGGTCAAGACGACTTCTTAAGGTCCCAGAAGCCTAGGGGTGCAAAGTTGGTGGTTTCCATTGTCACTACGTAATATTACTACGTAATATTCGGTAGGGGAGGGCGGGTGGAAGAGAGGAGTCACAGCCCCAAAGCATAACACCTTGGCTCTGCTATAGCTTTAAAAAGTGTTAATATAGAGGATTTTAAACATACACAGAAGTAGAACACCACTATTGACCCTTGAACTGTGCAAGTCCACTTAGATGCGGATTTGTTTTGATAAATTGAGCACGGTCCTGTAAATGTACCTTCTCTTCCTTATGATTTTCTTTTTTCTTTTTTTTTTTTTTAATATTTATTTATTTGACAGAGAGATCACAAGTTGGCAAAAAGGCAGGCAGAGGGAGAGGGTTCAGGAAGCAGCCTCCCTGCCAAGCAGGGAGCCTGATGTGGGGCTCGATCCCAGGACCCTGAGATCATGACCTGAGCCAAAGGCAGAGGCTTAACCCATTGAGCCACCCAGGCGCCCCTTCCTTATGATTTTCTTAATGGCATTTTCTTTTCTCCAGCTTACTTCATTGTAAGAATACAATGCATAAGACATGTAACATACAAAATACGTGTCCATTGACTATGTATAATCGATAAGGCTTCCTGTGAACTGTAGGCTATTAACAGTTAAACTTTGGGGGAGTTGAAGGTTATACGTGGATTCTTGACGGTGGGGGGAGTCAGCGCCCCCAGCCCCATGTTGTTCACAGGTCAGCTGTCCAGCGATCCCCACATACTCACTGTCCATTCTACCAGCCATCAACTCCTCTATTCTTGTCTTACTATCCTCCCTCTTCCAACTATTTTGAAACAAATCCAAGATATTATTCTGTTTATAATATATGTATTTATACTTCAGTATGTAGCTCTACACAATGAGAACTCTTGTTGCCAACATTGATGCAAACCTATCATCTCACCTAAACAAACAATTATTAATGATCATCAAATGCGCGGTTAATGACCCAAGTCTCGCAAATTCTTTTTTAACAGCTGGCTTGTGTGCAGCAAAATCCAATAAGGTCTACACTTTAAATTTGGTTGATATTTGTCAAGTGTCTTTGTTTAGGAAACATTGTTATGAAAGTATAATAAATGGAGAAGAGTGCACAAATCCTTACGTGTACAACTCAGTGAAATGTTTCCTATGAGCCCACCACCCATGTCATGAAATAGAACATTGCCCGGACCTCAGCGGCGTCTAACTGTAGTTTTAATTTGCATTTTTCTGATGATTAATCATGTTGAGCCCTTTTAAAATATTTTTTAGCAGGGGCATTGGGATATTCTCTTTTATGAAGTGCCTTTTCAAGTCTTTTGCTTCTCCCTCCTTTTAAAATTGTGTTTCCTTTTTCTTATTGATTTGTGGAATTCTTTATGTATTCTGAATATGAGTGCTTTGTTGGATATGTGTACTGCAAATTTCTTCTCCCACTGTGTGGTTTGCTTTCTCTCTCTTAATGGTGTCTTGATGAGGAGAAGTTCTTAATGAAATCCAATTCATCAATTGTTCCCTTTATGGTTTGTGCTTTTTGCGTCCTACCTTAGAAGTCATTCTCTGTCCTCAAGGGCATGAAGATATGCTCCTAAGATATCGTCTGGAAGTTTCAGTGTCTTGCCTTTCCGGGGTATGTCTACAGTCCTCCTAGAATTTAGGTTTTTTTGTTTTGTTTTTCTAGGTTTACTTATTTACGTAATCTCTACACCCAACGTGAGGCTGGAACTCACGACCCTAAGACCCAGTGTCCCGTGCCCTTCCTACTGAGCCAGCCAGGCACCCCTAAAATTTAGTTTTGGAACTGGTGTGAGGTAGGGGTCAAGGCTCATTTGTTTATCCATGTTTGTACCCGGATGGTCCAGCACCGTTTTGAAAAGACCATTCCTTCCCCTCTGCCGTGCGGTGTGGCGCCATCGTCAATAAATTAGAGGCCTATGCGCGTGTGGGTCTGTCCCTAAACCCTCTTCGTTCTGTTGGTCCATTTGGGTAGCTTTACGCTTTTGCTGACAAAAGTCTCTGCTAATACCATACTGACTTCATTGCTGTAACTTTATGAAAAGTTTTGCCATCTGGTAGTGGAAATCTTTCAACTGTGTTTTTCTTCTTCAAGATCGCCTTAGTTCTTCTGGCTCTTTGCATTTCATAGAAAAAAATGGAGTCATCTTGTCAATTTCCACAAAAAATGGCTGAGAGTTTGACTGGAATTGAATAAAATCCATAGATCAATTTGGGAAAAACAAATATCTTTGTAATATTGAATCTTTGTGCCTAGGAGCACACATGCCTTCTTCTTAATATAGATCTTCTTTAGTTTTTCCTCGCATTGTTTCTGGATTCTCTGGAGAGGTCTTGCACATTTTTTTTTTTTTTTTAAGATTTTATTTATTTATTTGACAGAGAGAGAGATCACAAGTAGGCAGAGAGAGAGGGGGAAGCAGGCTCCCCGCTGAGCAGAGAGCCTGATGTGGGGCTCGATCCCAGGACCCTGAGATCACGACCTGAGCCGAAGGCAGAGGCTTTAATCCCCTGAGCCACTCAGGCGCCCCTGAGGTCTTGCACATCTTTTATCAGATTTATTCCTACGTGTTGGATTTTTTTATGCTAATGTAACTGGTATCGTGTTTAAAATTTTGTTTTCCTCTCCCTGTCCTAGTGTTAAGATTATTAACAGGTAGTTAGTTCATCATCAAAGATAAATTCTGGGGACGCCTGGGTGGCTCAGTCGTTAAGCGTCTGCCTCCGGCTCAGGTCATGATCCCAGGATCCTGGGATCAAGCCCCGTATTAGGCTCCCTGCTCAGCGGGGAGCCTGCTTCTCCCTCTCCCTCTGCCCTCCCCGCCACCCCACTGCTGCTTACTCTTCTCTCTCCCACGCTCTCTGTCTCTCGCTCTCTCTCAAATAAATAAATAAAATATTTTTTAAAAAGTAAATTCAAAGTCCTATATCAGAACTGTCTTTTAGTCTCGACCTTAGCATGTTTTTACAGCTTATACTTGCTTTCCACTTACAGATAATTTAACACTACAGTTGGGCCTTCCATTCTTTTAAAGAATCAGACTCAAACTCTCCTTTGGAAGAATTGGGAAGAGGGCGGCTCCAGAAATCTCTTAGGTGAGGCATGAAGGATTCTCCTGGGAAGAATCCATCTTAACGGAGCGGGAGCCAGGCTGAACCGATTTGACCCCGTAACAAAGCCCTTCCCCGAGGGAGGGAGACCGTGTGGCATCTGTCACTCATTTGTCTTTGAGCCCGGGTGTCCGCAACTCATGTCTTAGTCCTGGGAGGACACTGTGGAGAAGAGAGGGCTGTCGGTAAAAAGCGGAAAGGATTCTTTTATTTTCATTATTATTTTTTTTTTCAAATTTTTATGTAAATTCTAGTTAGTTACCATATAGTGTAATATTGGTTTCAGGAGTGGAATTCAGTGATTCATCACTTCTCTGTGATGACACCCAGTGCTCATCCCAACAGGTGCCCTCCTTAATACCCATCCCCCATCTGGCCCATTCCCTACCCGCCTCCCTCCATCAACCCTCAGTTTGTTCTCTATCTTTCTCTTACGGTTTGTTTCCTCCATCCTCTCTCTCTTCTCCCCCTCCCGTATGTTCCTCTGTTTTGTTGGTTAATAACTCTTTTAGTGGTAAGTTCAGAAAACACGGGGCAAACTCTCTTGGGCAGCCTATTATACCAGGAGGGCATTGTCCCTTGCCTCACAGCGGCTCCTGTGGCTTTGGCTCTTTGGGGTAGGACTTAGCGGAGGCTTTCCCAGGGCAGCGGTGGTAGGAACAGGGGTTCCGCGTGTGGGCTACTTGCCACGTGCTAGGTGCTGTCCTGAGTACTTGACAAATATTAATTCACTGAATCGTCGCATGATTTTGCCAGGGTGGAAACTGAGGCACAGAGCGGCTGGATAACTTGCCCCGGCTCTCAGAGCTCCCAGATGGCCAAGCCAGGATTCAGAGCCAAGCCGGCAGGTCCCAGAGCCCGTGCCGTTGACAGGATGTGGCCATGCAGATGACAGTGGCAGAGAGGGCCTAGGGTAGGAGAGCGGGAATGGAGCGAGGCCCCTGCGGCGTGAGATTTCCCTTGAGGACTGTGAGAAATAGGTTGGGGTGGGGCGGGGGCTGCTTTAGAGGGGGCCAAGTTAGCAGTTTAAGGTCAAGAGAAGTGAAGCAGGTGAGGTCATCATAATTTGACCCTCCGATCAGATTTCCAGACTTAGGAAACCTTACATGGATTTGTTTTTTAATTGTATCCCCTGCAAATTTCCTTAGAGTGAGTGCGGTCATGACTTGTGGTCCGCCCTTTCTCTGGGGTGACAGGCACATCTATATTTAGACCGATAGTCATGCTTGGGTGACG
>CM052893.1:1220849-1242203 GCA_028534135.1 Potos flavus | reverse complement strand
CCCCCCCCCCCCCCCCCCCCCCCCCCGTATGCGCACCAGGCGCTCAGGGCTTTATGGCAAGACCTTTGCTTCTGATGGGATTTCCTTTAACCCCGCCCTTTCTCTCACCTCCCGCATCTCACATGTCACGGAGCCCCGGGGATTCCACGCTTTTAACAGCTTCCATCCGTTTCCTCTTCCTCCTCCTCTGTTGCTGCTGGGAGTTGCGATCCCAGATGTGTTTTCACCTGGATTGGATGATAACCTCCGGCATGTTTTGCTCTTTTCTCTCTTAGTTGCCTTTGCTGCTTCCAGAATTATCTTTGTAGACAGAAAGCCATCCTGTCACTTCCCTCCTTAAGAATACGTGCCTGGCTCCCAGGGCTCAGAGATAGGTCGAGGCCACTCCTTAGGAACTGGCCCCTGCCTCTCCTTCCAGGCCCCGTCTCCCTCACTCCTGCACCCGGGGCTGCCGGAGCCCGTGCCCTGCTTTCCGACGTGGCGCCTCGTTGTGCTGCCCCCCCACGGGGTGCCTGCCCCGCCACCCCTCTTCTCTCCTTTGCTCGTCCGGCCGGCCCTTCACTTTCCTTAGAGACTGCTCTCACACTCGTCTTGAGCACACAGCTCGGTGCACTGGCAGAAGCACGGGGTACATGTCTGCCTTCCCCGCTGGACTCAAGTCTGTGCGGGTTTATTCCTCCGCACACTCCCCGCAAACCACAGGCGTCTATCTGCTGCGGGCCTCCCCCGCTTGAGCCAGCCAGCCAGCCATCCGTCCCTTCCCCTCATGCTCCCCGAGCACTTGCCGCATGCAAGGCACCGCTCTAGCGGCTGGAAGAAGGAGCTCGTGTGCTAGTGCGAGAAGGAAGCGAGGAAGACAGAAACAAATCGGGCGGTGTGAGCAGAGTAGGGTCACGTGACCCATGCGCAGTTAAATCCTTGAGGGCCAGAGAGGGCCCCTCTGAGGGGCGCCCTGGAGGCTGAGACCTCAGCCAACCATCCCCGCGAAGATCAGGGTAAAGAGCATTCCAGGCTGAGGCCACAGAAAACGCAAAGGCCTCGGGCTAACACCGAGCTTGAGCGGAGCACTGGTGGCCCGAGGCCAGGGCGGTCACAGGGCGAGGCGGAGAAAATGCCTCCAAGAGACAAGCGGAGAGAAAGGTCAGAGCTGCTCTTGGAGTCAAAGGGCAGTCGTTCTCTGGAACGTACAGGATACTGGCGGTCTGGCGGTCGGTCTGTGGGTCTGTAAGGTCAGGATGGCCCGCGTGAAGGAGCTGTGCAGTTTCAATTCCTCCTCTTCTTGGGGCCTTCATTTTGCCCAAGGCACACACACTTCGTATAACCACAAGAATGCGAATGTTCCTATTTGAACAGAAATACGCCGATTTTTACCCTTTGCAGCGGGAAGGCCCTTAGCTACCCCTCCGTCATCATCCCCCAGCTTATTTTTCTCTTCTTCCCTTGCCATGCTGCTGAGTGCTTTGGCTCGGGGTGAGCGCTCCGCTCACGCGCAGGCAGGGCCGTCACCGCGGGGTCAGTGACCAGCGCTGCCCGGAGGACAGCCGGCTGGAGCAGACGGCCCGGTGTGGCAGTGACGCGTCCTGTCGCGGGAAGGCCGAGCGTGACCGCAGGAAGCCGGAGTCGGGGCTCCCAGCAGCCCGTTGGTCAGCTTCACTTTCCGATTCCGATGTCCCCTGGAGCCCCGAGTTTAGGGGCAGGAGAGCCACGCTAGCTCTGTCTCGCAGAGAGGTGCACCCCAGCACAGCCATGATAACACGGGAGGAGAGCCACACTTTCTTTTCTCCGGTGTGTTGGGAGGTGGCTCTCAGAGAGAGGCTCGGACCCCGCGGGAGGGCTCCCGTCTTGTGCCATGTTAACCTGGGGGCTTGGCCACACCGAGGCCGTGTCTACACGGTGTAGCAGACCCTGTTAGGGTCCAGTGATGTATTTCTGTGGGTGTTTTCCCTTTTTATTATGTTCCTGGTTATTCTTGTGGGACTTGACCATCTAGGAAACTTACATAACTATACCGTATTAATAATTATTTGGGCCTCTACGCTTTCTAGCCAAGGTGACAGAGACCCGTGGCGGCCAGGTTTCTTGCCCGGGTGTCAGAGCGAGGTCTAACAGCCTCGCGTTCCCGGCTTCTCGGCCAGCTCCGCTCCCAGGGACGCCTTCCGTCGTTAAAGCGGCAGGGAGCGAACTGGTGACCTAGATTCTTCTTCTTTTTTTTAAAGCTTGTGGTCCATGGTTAAACACTGGGGGATTACACACGAGAATCTGGATTTCTGGGTTCTTCGGAAAGCGCCGAGCCCACGCTTCTGCCAGACTCAACTGTTGGCGTTGACGGTGGCTTTTGCCTTCATGCAGGTCACGTGTGCTGTAGTTCAGCAGGGTCCCCGCTGCTCCCTGCGTCTTCCCCAACATCGAGGCTGACGGCCAGTGGCCACTTAGGGTCAAACCCGTGCCGTCGTAGTTCTGACAGTAGAATTAAGAAGCAAGTGAACTGTCTCTCATATCCATGTCTCTCTTAAACGTGGGCTGTGTTTCAAGACGAATGGGTATTTTTAAAAAGTAAAGTGTTTTGGGGCCAAAAGAACACAGTTCGGGGTAATATGATGAAACAGGCTTGTTTGGCACCTGTGGGCGTTGGAAGGGGCAGCTCTCAATACCATCATCATCGGAAGAACTCTGGGTACGTCTTTTCACCGGGGGGCTGCGGTCTGCCTTTGACAAGTTCTGAAAGGACATTTTCGTAGAGAAAAGTGGAACAGAGAGGGGACAGGGGACCCTTCTCTCCCCCTGCCCCACAGCAGAGCTACTAAAAGGAAGATCAGTCTGTTTAGATCCTGAGTCCGGTTGTCCAAAAGATTGTGCTTTGGGAACTCTCCGCACCGATTTCGGGAGGATTCCCTCGATCTGTTCCCTCGATCTGTTCCTCGATCTGTTCCCTGCACATAATTGAAATGGCACGAGCCGTCTAGAGAGCAGGAGAACCAGATCTCTCTCTCGATTCTGTTGCTTTAGTCTGTTTACTCTTCTGGTGCCCGTCCCTGACGCCTGGCCCGGGAGACCTGCCGAGGAATGCTTCCTCTGGGGTTTCCACGGGCACGGCTATTTGTCACGGCCTCAGAAGCTGCTTGGCTACAGGTAAGGAAGGCCGCCCTTTCGGGAGGGATAATTACGGTCAGTGACCTCGAGCTTGTGGCTTGGCCTCGCTCTGTGCCCCACCTCTGCACCCGAACTCAGGTGTGATTCAGGAAGTGATCTGTTTTTGTGTGTCCACGTGGGTGATTTCCTTACCTGCTTTATGGAAGGGAAGCAGCCTCGGGTACTGGAGAGGAGACGGGCTTCTGAATCAGGCCTTTCGCCTGGCTGAGTGCAGGGCTTGGAGGTGGAGTCCCCGTACGGGAAGGATTAAGTCGAGGGAGGAGTCCTGGTCATTAGGGGACCAGACACCTGGCAAAACCAGGCATGACCACCCTCCTCCTCTCTGACTCACCCCCAAAGCATGATTGAACTGGAGGGGGCGTGTGGCAAGCAGGGATTGGATTCAGCGAGGCAGTCAAGGGCCTGAACCCTGTCCCTTCCCACTCCCGAGACCCCACTGGTTGCTTTTTTTCCAGGGACCTGGAAGCTTGGGGTTCTCGAGATAGACCTTGACCAGGGAAGTCTGTCTTGGCCTAGTGTAGCCTCGTCACGTGAGCAGCCTGGCGAAGTAGAACTAGCGAGGACTAGGGGCTGGGGAGGCTCTGACTTACCAGGAATCCAGTGGGCCCAGGATTACCCGGGAGTCACCCCATTACACAGTGCCTGCAGGGGAGGCCCCGTCGTTAACGGGCTTCCTTGAGCACGTAAGAGTGGTGCTCCACGGCCCCTTCCCTTGGCTGCGTCTGACCCTCCTCACAGAGAGTATTCCCTTTGAAATGATCAAGAGAGTCGTCTGGTTAGCATTACGAGAGATTCTTCTAGTTCCATACCTCTTCTATCACATGTAATAGGGTAATAGAAGAAAACCCCTCAACGGCCAGACATCAAAGCTGCGGTCATTATGCCAGTCGTGGTACATGAATGTGGATCCCAATATAGACAGCGCGTTAGCCTGGTTTATTTTTAAATGAAGCATTCGGCTTGTATATTATGCTTGAAACATTGAGCTTCAAAATGCATGGTCATATTTGGACGTGAATGCCACCTGTGTTTTCATGATAATTGCCATTTTTATTATGTGTTTGGCAGCACAGGTGTGTTATTTTAAATGACATAGACGACATGTGAGGTGCAGAGTGAGTTAAATAACGAGTGTTGCTTCTTGGGGCCTGGGTAGGATGTACTGGTTTAGCAGATGAGGTCATCCAGTCACACAGAAAGGTCGCCTTCACCCGCCTGTCAGAGCGCGTGGAAATCACAACTATCAGCGGCGTCATCCAGGGGATGCTGAACTTGTTCTGTGCCCCTCCCTCCCGGCACCCCGCCTCCCACCCCCTCCCCCAGGCTGGCCATGGTTCCTCGTAGTAAAGTCCCACTGGTGAAAAGTCCCAGGGTGCCGTGGGTCTGGACCCTGGCTGAGCCCTTCCCTGGACCCACGGCCAGAAGTGGGGTGTGGTCCCGGGAGCAGCCCAGACGTGTGCCAGCCGGGCCATGTGGCGAGGATCCCTTCCCTTCCGACACTCCCAGGGAGGGGTCTGCCTGTCCGGAGCCAAGGTTGCTGTGCACCCCCCAGGCCTCCGATGGTGGTGTAGCTGCCTCAACATCCCCTTTGTGCTGGCCTGGCTTCGGTGATCCGGGAATTACAGGGTGAGGCCAGGGGTGGGGGGGGGCACCACTCAGAGCCCCTCGTGGCGTGTCTGCCCGCCGAGCCCAAGTGTGGGGCCACCAGCCCCGGGCCCCAGCCCCGGGCTCCAGCCTGGCGAGGGCCTCCCAGGTCAGCAGCTCTGGACGATGGCCAGGCCGGCCATTGTGGGGCTCGGCCGGGAGCCCCTGCGAGGCCGTGACCCCGAGGTTAAGTCGGGGGAGCCCCGCATGCAGAACCTGTGAGACTAGGATGGCCATGGCAGAGCCTCCTCTGCGTGTTCCCCTCCACGCTCGCCTCTCCTCGGGGCTCCCCTGGCTTCCAGAAGTGCCGCCCAGCTGTGGGGCGCCCTCCTACGGCGTTTCAACAGCTTCTCCAAGGGTCAGAGGCTCCCCAGCTGAATGGGAATCTGTGGTCTGAGAATTTAATTGCTTTCTGCAGCTCCCCTTACTCCCCCCGCCCCAACCCCAGTAGTAGACAAAATATCGGGCTGGAGGGCCAAACAATGGTGGGTGGGGGTCTCCCCATCTCATTTCCAGCCGGACTTTTCCCTTCCTGAAGCTTCCCTGCAGGATCCTGGGAATACCACTGGTGGCTCTGACACCTGCTGGCCGTCCCGGAAACTGCGCCCTGGGAAGCGGCCCCTCTGCTTGGATCATATTTAGTGGCTGTAGCTTCCCTACTTCCAATTTTTTTTTATAAGATTTTATTTATTTATGACAGAGAGAGACAGCAAGAGAGGGAACACAAGCAGGGGCAGAGGGAGAGGGGAAAGCAGGCTCCCCGCTGAGCAGGGAGCCCAATGGGGGACTCGATCCCAGGACCCCGGGATCGTGACCCGAGCCGAAGGCAGCCGCTTAACGACTGAGCCACCCAGGCCACCCCCCTTCTAATTTTAATAATGTAAGGTGTACTTTATACGTTATTATTGTGAATTGGATTATTTATAAGTAACATTCTTTGGCAGATACACGCGGACAGAAAATTTAGGCAAAGATGTACCAGCACTGTGTAGGGAGCACAGCCAGGTCTGGGTGGGGGCGATCTTCTTGGACTGTGTACCTCTCAGTTCTCTCCGAAATCTATTTTAAACAAAAAGGGGTTTGTTACTTTAGTACTTGTAGCCGAGGTACTGGGCTGGGGTGGGAGGCCCAGAAGTGCAGGACGTTCCCTCGGGGGCCCCTGCCCCTCCCTGTAACTTGTTCGGGCACCTTTAGTGCCTTCACGCATGTGGAGGGAGCACGGCGTGGCCGGACTCACTCTGACCTTGCTCACGACTGGAAGCTGGTCCCGGAGCGAGCGGCAGCTCCCGCGGGGACCCTCCTTCCGGGCCGGGGCCGCCCACCCCCAGGGGCGAGCTCAGGGCAGGGGCTCGGGGTGGAGAGCCAAGCCCTCACTCAGGTCCCCGGCGCCTCCCAGGCGCGCGAGGCCGATGGCCCCCCGGGTTCCGACGCAGGGAGCAGGGCTGCGGGCGGGTGTGGCCTGCGGCTGGCTGGCGGGAGAGCCAGGTCTGATGAAGACACACACCTTCTCTGTGCCTCTCACTGTCCCATACCAACAGGTCCTTCCCCCCGCGAACAGACTTCCTGCCGCTTTCCCACTGGGCCCCCGCTGATGACATGCCTGCTTTGACGATTTGTTGAGGGCACCCACTTTTCGAGTATGTGCTCGGGGACAGCAGACACTCGTCGCCTGACTGGGCCTCTTCACCCAGCTCTCCCCTGACAGCCCAGAAAGCCCGGGTGCTGAGTAGCCTTAAGGAGCATGCAAGGGGCTCAGGGGCAGAGCCTCAGTGGTCCCCCGGGGCCGGGCTGGGTCCACGCGGAGGGGAGCTCCTTCCTGCACTTGCCGGGCGGTCCCCGAAGGCTGGGGCCCCAGCACCGCAGCGGAGCTCCTTGGCAGGCATTCTTCGGGGGAAGAAAATTGTAGCAACGCTCAATGGTTGGTCTCTAGACCCAGAGGATGTGTTTCAGCTCCAGTGACCGGCTCTTTGAGGGTACACCCTCGAGGGTACGAGATAGCACGAGTGCTGTCCCAGGATTGGTTCCAGTGTCCGCCGTCTTTTTGACTCCAAACAGCCGGGCCCCTGACCTGCTGGTGATCGCCCTCTCCCTCCTCTGGGCGGCACCTCTGTTGCCTTCCAGGACAATCAGAGCCCTTTGCCTCTCCGCCTTCCTGCTCCTGCTGGCCCGATCACAGGTCTCTGGCAGGTGTCACGGAGCCTGGAGGGTGGAGGCCACATGCCCAGGGAGACAGCGGAAGGCTGAGACCTCGACGGCCTCGCAGAGCTGCTCTCCACGACACACCTCTAGTCTCCAGTAAAGTAGAAGGATAAACCCAGGCGTGTCAATGATCGGGTTTCCCGTTACACGAAGCCAAACTTAATTGGAACAGATGCAGGGACCCTCGATGATGCCCGGCTGTTTTCCTGCGGCCATCTACACACTGCGGCGTGGGGGCAGATAGCTCCAATAAAGAACAAAATCCCACAACTCGAATCTCTGCTAGGACCGTGTGGACACAGTAAAAGAGATCTGTTCATGCTCTTGCTCTTAGAACTATGGAATTTTCAGTGTTCTCGCCTGGATTTCATAAGCACGCTGCAGTGTCTCTGGGCTTCTGTTTAAATATGGAGGCTGAGGGGGGGAGGGGAGTGAGGATGCAACGGGGAGAGGCAGGCTGCTCTCAGAGTCTTGGGGAAGTGCACCTTTGAGCCTGACTGAACGCCCTGGCCCCAATCCTGAAAAGGCCACTTCCGTTGCAGGGGCACGGAGATGCTGGCGCTTGTCTCAGCCCTAGGACCCAGGTCTCTCTTGATCCTGGACTCACCTTTTGTTAAAAACAGCTTTATTTATGCGGCACCTGGGGCACGCAGTCAGTGGAGCGACCCACTCTTGGTTTCGGCTCAAGTCATGATCTCAGGGTTGTGAGATCGAGCCCCATGTCGGGCTCCGTCCGTACTGCCTTCTGCTGTCGCTATGGCCATAGTTTGCATTCTTATAGTTTTATGCAAATGCAGTCGCATAGCACGTACTCTCCTTTTTTAGGTCTGTCTTGTATCAGCAGAATTTTTTTTTTTTTTTTTAAGATTCATCTATCTCGTTGTATGTATCATTTCGTTTTAGTGTGGAATGCTGTTCCATTGACAGTGTTGTGGATGCACCGCTATATCTATAAGCCTGTTCATGGGTGTTTGGGCCATTTCTGGGATCAGCTCTTAGAGCTGCTGAGAGCACTTGTGTGCCGGACTCTGTGTTACTCTTGGGCGTATATCGAGCAGTAGAATGGCTGGGTCATATGGTAGGAGTGTGCTTAACTTTTTATTCCTAATCAGATATTCCTATTATGCTTACACTCTTACCCTTGATTCATTGCATGTTTCAAACGAAAGCTGTTCAATACAGAATTACCTCTGAGTCATTATACATTTTGAAGGGAAGAAGTTTTCATACCCAGTATGACTTTTACTCCCTCTTATTCCATGGGGAGATAATCGTGCCAAAATTCTATAGAAAAATATCCACATAGAAGGTACTTCCGACTTCCGACTTCCAACTCGAGGTCACAAGTAAAAGAAATTTAATGAATTTATGTTTTTACGTTATGCTCTTTATGTTATGTTTCTATGTCATTTGTGTTTGTTTTTGGATATATTCTTAGGTCCACCACTCCGTCTCGTGTATGGTACTAGCTATTCATTGGTCTTGTTTACGGGTATCCAGTCGATCCAGCACTATCCGGGTGCCACAGCCTTGGTACCTTTGTCAGAAACTGGTTGTCCATGTATGCATGGATATATTTCTGGGTTCTCTCCTCTCTCCCAGTCATCTATTTGCTTATTTACACCAAGTCACGCGTTTCAATTCCTGTAGCCTTTAAATAAATCTTGAAGTCAGGTAGTGTGATCCTCTTTTTTTTTTTTTTTTTATAGTTGTTTTGGATGTTTAAGCTCTTCGCGTTTTCATACAAATTTTAAAATCAGCTTGCCAGTTTATGCAGAAAATCCCACTGGGATCTTCACTGGGATTGCATTGAATCTATAGAGCAATTTGGGAAGAATTGATGTCTTAGCAATTTTGAGTTTTCTGACTCAAGAAAAATGTATATTTCTTCCTTTTAAAAAGCTCTTCTTTAATGTCCTTTGGCAGTGTTTTGTACTTTTCAGTGCACCTGCTTGCATACCTTTTGTTATATTTATCCCTAATTTCCTTTTTTTGATGATGTTTTAAATATTATTTTTAAAAAATTTCAATTTCTGATTTTGTGTTGCTAGTATACAGATATACAATTGACTCATTATATTGATCTTGTTTTCTGCAACCTTACTAAACTCACTAGTTCTAGTTGCTTTTTTGTAGATTACATCACATTCTCTGCTTAGGTGATCGTATTGTTTGTGACTAAAGGCAATTTTATATTTTCCTTTCCGATCTCAATGCCTTTTAATTCTTTTTCTCGCTTGATTGCACTGGCTAGAATCTCTAGTGCACTGTTGAACAGAAGTAATGAGAATGGGTGCACTCTTCTTCCTGATCTTGGGGAAAAGTGTTCAGTCCTTCACCACTAAGTATGGTGTTGGCTAGAGGCTTTTCATAGATGCCCTTTATCAGGTTGAGGAAGTTCCCCTCTCTTCCTAGTTTATTGTGTCATTTTACCATGAAAAGGTGTTGGATTTCATCAAATGCTTTTTCTGCATGTGAGATGATCATATGGTGTTTCTTATCAACCTGTGAAACAGAATGACTTAGATTCATTTTCAAATGTTAAACTGAGGCTGCATTCCTGGGATAAACCATACTTAGTCATAATGTATTATCCTTTTAATAATTGTTGGATTCAATTTTCTAAAATTTTGTTTAGAATTTTTGTATCCATATTCATGAAGATACTGGTCTGTAGTTTTTATAATGTTTTTGGCTTTGGTATCAGAGAAGTGCTAGCTCATAGAGTGAATTGGGAAATACTCAATCTTCAATTTTCTGAAAGACTGTGTAGTATTGGTATTACTTTTTCCTTAAATGTTTGGTGGAATTCACCAGTAAAGCTATCTGGGCCAGGAGCTTTCTTTGTGGGAAGGATTCAACCATAAATTTGATGTCTTTAATAGACATAGGTCTATTCAAATTATTTCTTCTTGAGTGAGCTTTGGTAATTTGCATCTTTCAATTGTTCATTTTATCTAAGTTGTCAAATTTACAGGCATAAAGTTGTTCCTGATATTTTCTTATTACCTTAGTATCTGTAGAGTCTGTAGTGATGTTACAGTTTATTAATTTTACTAATATTTTTGAAGAATGACCTTTAGGTTTCATTGATTTTGTATGTTGTTTTTCTGTTTTCTGTTTCATTGATTTCCTCTTTGATCTTTATTTCCCATGTTCTGCTTACTTTGGTTTCATTTATTCTTCTTTTTCTAGTTTCATATGGGAGGACCTGATTTGAGACCTTTCTTCTATTCTAATATAGGCAATTCATGCTATAAATTTCCCTGTAAAAACTGCTTTAGCAGACTCCCATAAACTCTGATACATTGTGTTTTCATTTCCATTTCATTAAAAGCAATTTCTAATTTTCCTTTTGATTTCTTCTTTGACCCATGGGTTACTTAGAGGTGTGTTACTTAATTTCCAGACATTTCAAGATTTTTCCAGACATCTTTCTGTTATTGATTTCCAATTTAATTCCTTGTGATCACAGAACATACTTTGTATGAGTTAAGCCCTTTTACATTTATTGAGACATGTTTTATGGCCCAGAATATGGTCCGTCTTGGTAAATGTTCCATGTGCACTTGAATGTATTTTGCTCCTATTGGCGACAGTGATTATTCATACGATTAGATTTAAATTTATCATTTATACTTGTTTTCTCTTAGTTTCATCTGTTCTTTATTCCCTTTGTCCTCTTTTGCTGCCTCCTTTTGGATGGAATATTTTCTGTGTTTCTGTTTTATCTTCTATTTTGTGTTGTTAGTTATATCTCTTCATCTTGCTTGTTTAGTGGTTACACTAGGGTTTATGGGATCATCTTTAACTCATCAGCCTGCTTTAAAGTTATATTAGGTCACTTTAAGTGTAGTATAGGGGCCTATGGAGTATACTTATGGTTTTCTCCTCCAGGTTTTTTTGCCATTGCTCTCATATGTTTTCCTTATATATTTACTATAAACCCTAGGCTATAGTATTGTTTTTATGTTAAACAGTAAGTTTCTTTTTCTTTTTGACTTTTTATTTTGAAATAATTATAAATCCACAGGAAGTTGCAGTGAAACATATGGGAAGGTCCTGTGTACCCTTCACCTGTGCCTCCTTCAGTGTTGATCTCTTGCATAACTATAGGACCATATCAAAACCCGGAATTTGGCATTGGGACAACCCAGAGTTTATTCACATTTCATCAGCTATACATGTACTCATTCGTAATATGTGTATATTTATATCTGTGCAATTTTATTTTTTGTATGGCTTTGTGTAATTGCCACAAGTGAGATATAATATCTTTTATTATTACCATAAGGATCCCTTGTACCTTCGTAGTCAATCTGCCCCCTTCCTCTAATCCATGACATCTGGCAATACAGATTTGTTCTCCATTTTCATATTATAGTTGTTTCAAGAGCTTTATGTAAATGAAATAATTTACATAGTATCATGCAGTATATAATCTTTTGCTCTCCCTTGAGGTTAGTCTAAGGCCTCATTATATCAGTAGTCTGTTCCTTTTAATTGCTCAGTAATATTCCATGGTTTGGATGTACCACAGTTTATTTATTTAATCATTTACACATTGAGGGACATTCCTGTCAAGTCTAGTTTTTGGCTATTACAATTAAAGTTGCTATGGACATTCTCATAGGTTTTTCAGTGTTGTAGGTTTTCATTTGCCTTTGATAAATGCCTAAGAGTGCTAATGCTGGATTGCATGGTAAGTGCATTTTTAGTTTTAGAAGAAAATGCCAAATTATTTTCCAGAGTGGTTGTAACCTTTTATATTCCTACCAGCAGTGTATGGGTGATCCAGGTTTTCCACATTCTTGCCAGCATTGGGATTTTTTACTTGGTGGCTTTTTAAAAAAAGATTTATTTTATTTCTTTATTTTAGAGAGAGAGGGCTTACAAGTGGAGAGAGGGGCAGAAGGAGTGAGAGAATCTCAAGCAGTCTCCCCGCTGAGCATGGAGCCTGACTCGGGCTCAATCTCACCACCCTGAGATCATGACCTGAGCTGAAGCCAAGAGTCAGACACTTAACTTACTGAGCCACCCAGGCGCCCCTATTTTGGGGTTTTAATGTGCATTTCCCTGGTTGCTGATGTTTGACATCGGGTCATTTGCTCACTTGCCACCTGTATATTCTCTTCATTGGCATGTCCGTAGGCCTCTTTCTAACTGTATTATTTGCTTTTGCACTGTTGGTTTGTTTTTTTTTTTAAGACTTTATTTATTTATTTGAGAGAGAGAGAAGTGAGAGAGAGAGAGGGAGAGGGAGAAGCAGACTCCCCACCAAGCAGAAAGCCCAGTGCGAGGCTCCATCCCAGGACCCTGAGATCATGACCTGAACTGAAGGCAGATGCTCAACCAACTGAGCCATCCAGGCACCCCTGTACTGTTGGGTTTTGAGAATTCTTTATATATTCTAGACACCAAGTGCTTTGGTAGATATGTGGTTTGTGAAAATTTTGTTCCAGTCTAATTGTCTTTTTGTTTTCTTGACAGGGTCTTTCACAGAGCAAACATTTTTAAGAGGTCCAATTTGTCAAATTTTCCTTTTATAGATCATATTTTTAATGTCAAGTCTAAACTGTTTTCCTAATCTAAGGTCTCCAAGATTTTTTCCTATGTTTTTTCTTTTTTCAAAATTTCATAATTTTATAGTTTACATTTGAATTGTAATGCAATCTTTTGTCTGGCTTATTTCACTTAGTGGGGCTATCAGGGTCCATGACATCACAAATGTCAGGATGTCCTTTCTCAAGGCTGAATGATATTCCGTTGTATGTGTGTGTGTGTGCGCACCCGCGCACATCTTCATCCATTCAGTCATTGATGGACACTTAGGTTGTTTCTGTATCTTCACTGTTGAGAAAATGCTGCAGGGAACATGGAGATAGAAATATCTCTTTGATTTCCTGTTTTCTTTTCCTTTGGATATATACCCGGAAGTGAAATTGCTGGATCATCTGGTATTTCCATTTTTAATTTTTTGAGGAACCTCCATACTGTTTTACATAGTGGCTTCACCAATTTACATTCCTACCAACAATGCACAAACTTTTCATTTGACGTAGTCCTACTTATTTATTTTTGCTTTTGTTGCTTTTGCTTTTTGGTGTCAAATCTAAAAACTCATCGCCAAGACAAATGTCAAGGAGCTTCCCACCAGTGTTTCCTTCTAGGAGTTTTATGGCTTCAGGTCTGAAATTGAAGTCTTCAATCGATTTTGAGTTGATTTTTGTATATGGTATAAAATTGGGGTTCAATTTTATTCTTTTGCATGTAGCTGTCCAATTTTCCCAGCAACATTTTTTGAAGACACTGACTTTTCCCCATTGTATATTCTTGGCTCCTTTGTCATAAATTAGTTGACCAAATATGCATGGGTTTATTTTTGGGCTCTCCGTTCTATTGTTCTGTATTGTCTAGAAGTTTGATAAGAGTCTTTAAGAAATATATTTCATGTGTCCACTTAAATTTTGAACATATTTATGTATTTATTTATTTTAGACAGAGAGAGAGAGAAAGAGAGCACAGGCAGGGGGAGCGGCACGCAGAGGGAGAAGCAGTCTCCTCGCGGAGCAGGGAGCCTGACCCAGGCTTGATCCCAGGACCCTGAGATCATGACCTGAGCAGAAGGCAGATGCTTAACCGACTGAGCCACCTAGATGCTCCTGAACATATTTAATACAAGTACAATGACAATTTTTATGTACTTATTTATTAATTTTAACATCTGGGGCTACCAGTTCTGGGTCAGTTTATCTTGATTGATCATTCTCCTGATCATTAAAGGTAAGGTTTTCCTATTCCTTTGTATGATTAGTAGTTTTTGATTGGATGCCTAATATTGTTAATGTCACCATATTGAATGGTGGGTGTTTTTGTATTCCTATTAATATGAAAAACAATTTTTGGAAGATTTTATTTTTAAGTACTCTCTACACCCAACTTGGGGCTTGAACTCACAGCTCCTAGATCAAGAGTCATGTGCTCCACCGACTGAGCCAGCCAGGTGCCCTGAAAAACAATTTTTTGAAAAGAATTACCAGGACTTTTTATTTTTGTTTAGTTTTATTAAAAAAATAAATATGTCATAAAGCCTTTTTTTCCTTTAGGGAGGTAAAAAAAAGGAATAAGTTTCATAAAGTCAAATAAGCAATGGTAACTTGAAAAAGATGGGGAATCACTGGTTTACAACTTATAATTGAACAAAAGCACAACGGTCACAGCCCCAGCTGCTGGCCATCTCATGCCAATGGCAGCAAACATGATCAACTAGACAAAAATAAGTAACTGTTTGGAAGCCCCGGTAAGTGCTTAAACAGACTGATTCACTGAGACATCGGTATAGATATATCTTTGATATGTGTACTTTTTTTTTTAAGACTTATTTATATTTGAGAGAGAGACGGAGCATGTGCCCAAGTGGGAGGGGCAGGAGGAGGGAGAGAGAGAGAATCTCAAGCAGACTCCCTGTTGAGCGCAGAGCCCAATGTGGGGCTCGATCTCACGACCCTGAGATCGCGACCTGAGCTGAAATCAAGTCGGACACTTAACCGACTGAGCTACCTAGGCGCCCTGATATGTGTATTTTAATCTATCTTAGTGATGTTTTTGAAGTTTGTGCTGGGATGCGCTTAAGTTCATTGTAAACAGGTCTCTGTTGTAACCCTGCCCTTCGTTCACGAGCTCCTCACGCAGCTGCTCGCAGCTCTGCCATATCGGGCCACCCGGTGGCTCTGCCAACATCCGGGCTTTTCTCGGTCATTCAGAATCCCTCACTTCTTGTAAGAACACGCTCAGGTTTTCACAGGACTTTCTCTTTCTTCCCTGAGTTCTTTCCCCTTGACGCCCCATAGCTATTGGCCAATAGGGGGAAGAGACACCTTCCCATGTCATTTATTTTAACAGGATTTCTTCTTTGTTTTCAGGCATCTCTCTTCCACCACAGGCAGACTGCCATTTTTCTTTTTCTTTCCCTTTTCTCCTTTATCTCTTTTAAAACTTCAGTTATGGGAGATTTTAAGCCTGCCAAAATAGAGATGATGGCACAGTGAGCTCCTGTGTCCTCATCAACAATCGTCCATTCGTGCAAGTGCGTTTTTCTGATGCTGTGGATTTGCAAACATTAGGGACTTCTTTTCAAGTTCTAGCCGGAATCACGTGGTGGGTGATGCACAGCCCTTTTTGTCCCATGTGGTGTGGGGGTGGGACTCCTGGTTTATCATCCAGGTTAGGATGCATACAACCTGAGAATTGAGAGTCTCCAGTGATTTCCAGCGGACTTGCCAAGCATCTCAAACGCACTCTGACTTTTTGTTTTATGCACGGTCCTTAAGTGCAGCCTGTAGCTTTCGTTCTGTGCATTGTTTATAGTCTCTAGTTGATTTAGGCAGTATCTCCTCGTTCGTGTAGATTTAGGCTCTATGAATGCATTTCCTAAGCGTTCTTCTTCTTCCTCTTCTTTTCTGAGTATATGTATAAATATATATTCACATATATATGTATCTAATGTATATATAAAATATACATTAATATATAGTACATTAAATCTATATTAGTGTATACATTAATATTAATATATATTAATTATATAATATATAATACATATATTTTTAATAATTTATATATATATACGTTAGAGTGTCCTTTTATATATCAACTATGCCTAATGAGTCAAAGCAAACTAATGTCATGTAGCGAGAGGCATCTGATAGAATCCTGGCGCCACTGCTTACTGGTTGGTGTGACTTTTCCAAATTTGCTAGACCTCTCTGACATCCAGCGCCATCATCTGCAGACTGAATAGAGCCCACCTGCAGGAGGATCGCTAGGGTCAGAAATCATGCAGGCAGAGTGCTCCTGGCCGTGCCCGATGCATGGGAGTGACTCCGTGGATGACAGCTCTGCTGTTGTGACCGATGCTGGGCGGCTGTGGAATGGATCACAGAGGGGATTATCCCCAACTGGCTGGCTGCACAGGCACCGGCAAGACTAAAATACCGACTAAAGTCCCTCTGAGAGCCAGGGACAGATCCATAACCAAACTCATAAATGCCACTTCCGGGACTCAGAGACTCCTGCACACACACCAAAATCTAATTTCTGCTCATATCTTGATGGGTGAGTTCTTTTTTATAACAGAAATAAGCCATTTCCAGCAGCTCATTTCAAGGGGATTTACTAAATTTATGGGTTCGGGCATCTGGTTTTGGGCCCAATGCCCAAACCCATGTCCTTATATCCGCGGTAATACTGGAAATGAGCATATCAGTCCCGTACATCTCTGCTGGGGTGTTTTGCTGAGTTTATTTGTGGACGGGCTGCTTCTCAGAATCACAGACTGCTGGTGGACAGCGTATAAACAGACCGAGGGAAACACTGCAAGGTTTCACACAGAGGAGGGGATGTTAGCAGCTCCACTTTCTCTGTTTCTCTCTCTGTTTCTGTCTCTCTGACATGCACGTGCGCGCACACACACACACACACACACACACACACACCGGTCCTTTTGATCTTACATTCGTACACCTCTGTGTATCCTTTCCAAAGTGGAGAGATGATCCTTCTGAGAGATTTCTCCCTGTCTATTACGTAAATATCGAAATATGTTGGGGTTACTCGTCTGTAGGTGTCCTGAAGGTGTAAATTCTATCTAAAAGCTAACAGCACTGGCCAGCAAAATCAGTGAAAATTGTGTAGAGAGGCTCACCCTCTTGTCCTGAACGAACCAAGTTAGGGGAGGAAAGGACCGTTTGAAGGGGATCCGGAAAGAGATAGCTGTAACCATCGCCTGCCGATTCGAGATCCCTTTTCACAATGTTATAGTTTCCTTTTGGCAGGGACCACCGTTAACAAACAAATCAAATTGTGATGAATTGCCTAGGAAAGAATGAAACCCTTTGCTTCCTCAAAAAGAAACAGTGGGGCTTCTCCCTCTTTCCTTTTGCAAAATCTGAGTCTTCTACTAAGCACAGTGGTTATAACTACATTATCTTTGTGTCTCTAGCCCCTTTCATTATGCTTTACATGCAGTAAGCACTCAATAGATGATTATTTTGGATGCTGAATGTATAAATGCGTATTAATTGCAAATCTGCCATGTGGCCTAACTTTGTTAGGTGCTGTGTGGACCGCTAAAGAGGTTATAACCAAGAATTTCTTGCTTTCACTGAGCTTGCCATCTAGATGGGACATAGCAATTTGGGGAAATGTTTAGCCATTATTTCCTCAAATATCTTATCTGCTTCATTGTATTTCTCTTTTCCTTTGGGACTCCAATTGTACATATGTTAAATCTTCTGATAATGTCCCACAGGTTCCTGAAGCTCTGTTGATTTTTTCCTTTTGCTCTTCAGATTCGAAAAGAAATCTGTTAATCTGTCCTCAAGGTCACTAGCTCTTCTGTCATCTTCATTCTGCTGTTAAGCCCATCCAATGAGTTTGAACATTTCACATACATATTTTTCAGCTTTAGACTGTCTGTTTAGTTCTCTGTATACTTTCTAGTTACCTGCTGGTACTTCCTATTTTTCATTCATTGTAAGCATACCTTCCTTTATGTCCTTGAGCTGAATGATTGTTTTATAACCCTTGTCTGCTAATTCCAATATGTGAATTATTTCAGGGTTGATCTTCATTTTTTTTCCTTGAGTATAGATAATGTCTTCTTGTTTCTTTGAATGTTAAGTAATTTTTTAAAAAAGATTTTATTTATTTGAGAGAAACAGAGAGCAAGTAAGCGAGCATGAGCAGGGTGAGGGGCAGAGGGAGAAGCAGACTCCCCGCTGAGCAGGAATCCCGATACAAGACTCGATCTCAGGACCCCAGGATCATGAGCTGAGCCGAAGGCAGACGCTTAACCAACTGAGCCACCCACGTGCCCATTGAATGTTAAGTAATTTTGAACTTTGTCCTAGACATTGTGAATGATATGTTGTAGAGATTCTCAGTTCTGCTGTGTTCTCCTGAAGAGTTTTTTGTTTTGTTTTGTTTTGTTTTTTTTTGGATAGTAGGCAGTTAACTTAGCTGAATTTAGTCTGCTAACTTTGTCTTCCCTGCTGTGAATGGTAGGTGAAATTTCTGCTCACTTGATTTAGTCTTTGCTGGACTGCTTGAAGTCTGCTTCTGTGTGGCTCTGGCAGTAGCAAGAGATTTGGGCAAAATTTATACACACAATTTGGGGCTCCCCCTTTCTGGCTCTCTACTTTTCAGGATTTCCCCCTTTGCTTTACAGCAGCTGTGTCTCTCTCGACTCTGTTCTCTGGTTCTTCAAGTCAGTAAGACTTTGGGGTTTTCTCTAGATTTTTAGCTGCCTTGCATAGTGAGGCCTTACTTACCTCAGGAGAAAAGCTGTAAAAATGGGAAACATACCCAGTTTTTTTCCCTTCACCCAAGTGTTGACTTCATTCCAGTATCCACCTGTTTTTGGTTAATTTCCAACGTCTTCAGAGAGTTGTTTTTGTATTTTGTCCAGAGTTGATAGATGTTATTTGTGGGAAGGTTGGTCTCACAGGAGCCGCGTGGCCATGACTAGAAGGAGAACCTTGTTCGGCATCTAGGACCATGAGATTGGGACAGATAAGCAAGTTACCATCACAGAAAGACTCAGAGATGAAAATAACTTCTTAGAGGTTTGTAAGGGAGTCCAGGCTTTGGAAAGATGGGCTCATTCAGGAAAAAAATGCACCAGGTATTGAAAGAAATGACCAAATATCTGAGTTTACAGTCCGTCTGTGTGTGGTAGGACAATCATCATTTTCTGGCATGGTTTTAGTACTTACAAAGGATAGGCGTATCTCTAGACACCAACATTGCAAAAGGGAGGGAGAGAGACGTTTTTGTAGGGGGTCAGTAACCTCCAGGAGAGGCTCAAGGTTTCATATTTTGGGGTCCGGAATGACACAGAGTGATCCCGGTTTTTGTGTTTTCGGTTTTGTTTGTTTTGTCTCCGGGTGCAAAGTGGATGGGTGCGCATGGGTCCCCTAAGTGTAGGTCAGCAGAGTGTTAGTTGTATCTTCGCCATCTCTCCTTTGAGCCCTACCCTGACGCTCAGATTTGATCTCATAGATTGTTTTGAGGTTTTCTGATTCAGTGTAACTCAACTGCTATTTTGTTTTATTTCACTGGTTTTATTTACATAGTGCATAAGAGACGTTAATTAACGACGTTAATACACGTTAATACAATATCTATCCTACCGCTTAGCCTTGTGGACCTCAAAACTGCTTAGAAACCTACATTAGCCTCCAGTTGGGCAAAATCATCTGACACGAAGCCTGTTTTATAATACAGTGTTGGCTATCTCATGTAATTTATTGAATATCGTACTGAAAGTAAAATGGTTATAACAGAATAGTTATAAGTGTATCGGTGTCGAGCCTCGTGATCGCCGGCTGACGGGGAGCGGGGGCCGCTGCTCAGCATCACCGGGGAATATCACAGATCACTAGCCTGGGATCAGGGCACAATTCACAGTTGGAAGTAGGGTTTCTCCTGAAAGCGTATCACCGTCATAGAGTTGAAAACCAGTAAGGGTTTTCTAAGTCTGGGACTGTCTATACATCGGCATCCTTATTATATATCAATATAACCGGGCCACTTCTGCTTCCGGAGTTTACTTGTAAATCCTCTGCAGTTGTAATTCACTTTATGTACCAGAATGATTTTGTTGCCCTTATCAGCTCGTCTCCTGAGCTAAGGAACGAGGACCATCCAGTTTGCTTCCAGAGGTCTGCCTGCAGCCACCTGTAAGAGTTAGAGTAAGGGTTCCTCTCTGTCTGAGATGCTTGGGTTTGTCAAATTCCTGGCCTGCGGGGAAGCTTTATTACCTGTAAAGCTGATACTTTGTAATTGATACTCAGTAGGTTCCAGGACTGTTTTCCGGGAACAGTATACTGGAGCTGGCTCATCCTGGCTCACAAGAGTTGGTAAATCTGCAGGAATTTTGTAAGCTGCGCGTTAAGGAAGGCCATTACTTAGAAATTATTAACTTTATCACTTACAATTCAATGCACTGTATTTAAGGCAGTGGTAATGAATACCCCAAACCCATACTTCTTAACTATCGTATGAGATTTTGTTTTTCGATGTACGTTCTTGAGGTCATTCCCGTCTCTTGGATCTTCGTGGTGGAGACACTCGGCAGTGATATGCTATGGTCTGTCCACTCCCAGCTCCGAGCTCAGAGACGTCATGTTGACATTGGCCGTGATGGCAGTGTTTATAAAACAGAAATTGGCAAGTACGACCAGGCAGTGCCTTTCCTTTGGAGAGCTGGTTGTTAAACACTTATCAACATTTCAGTGCTTGTAGGCATTTCCCTTCAACCTATAAAGCACAGCCCTTGGTCCCAGAGCAGCTTTGCCATATCGAATTAAATGAGGTTTGTGTCTTGCTGATGGTTGCGAGTTTGATTTATCCAGTTCAATCTTACAGGAAAGAGGGTGGATTTTTATTGGTTCTCCGCAAATAATTACATAATCATGAAAAGTAAAGGAACTTAGTAAAAGCATTTTGAGTAATATTTAACCATTGTGACCATTGTTTCGGGTGGTTTGTAAAGTCTACTAATATGTTCTACAGAATCAGTATTTTCAAGTTTCTCTATAATTTCCTCGCTTTAACACTATGCTATGAATTTTCTTTTTTTTCTTTTTTTTATAGGAGAATTTTTTTTTAAATTTTTTTATTAACATATACTGTATTATTTGCTCCAGGGTACATGTCTGTGAATCATCAGGCTTACACATTTCACAGCACTCCCCAATGTCCATAACCTAGCCACCCTATCCCTACCCCCCCTACCCCCAGCCACCCTCAGTTTGTTTCATGAGTTTAGGAGTCTCTTATGGTTTGTCTCCTTCCTGATCCCATCTTGATTCACTTCCCTCCCCCACCCGCCACGACCCCCTGCCCTGCCTCCAAATTCTTCATATCAGAGAGTCATATGATAATTGTCTTTCTCTGATTGACTTATTTCGCTTAGCATAATACCCTCTAGTTCCATCCACGTCATTACAAATGGCAAGATTTCGTTTCTCTTGATAGCTGCATAGTATTCCATTGTATATATATACTACATCTTCTTTATCCATTCATCCGTTGATGGACATCTAGGTTCTTTCCATAGTTTGGCTATTGTGGACATTGCTGCTATAAACATTTGGGTACACGTGCCCCCTTCAGATCACTACTTGTATCTTTAGGGTAAATACCCAGTAGTGTGATTGCTGGGTTGTAGGGTAGCTCTATTTTCAACTTTCTGAGGAACCTCCATACTGTTTTCCAGAGTGGCTGCACCAGCTTGCATTCCCACCAACAGTGCACAAAGGTTCCCCTTTCTCCGCATCCTCGCCAACATCTGTCATT
>CM052893.1:1185422-1220349 GCA_028534135.1 Potos flavus | reverse complement strand
CCTTTCAATATTTCCTGTAGGGCTGGTTTGGTGTTTGCAAATTCTTTTAGTTTTTCTTTGTCCTGGAAGCTTTTTATCTCTCCATCTATTTTCAATGACAGCCTAGCTGGATATAGTATTCTTGGCTGCATATTTTTCTCGTTTAGTGCTCGGAATATATCACGCCAGTCCTTTCTGGCCTGCCAGGTCTCTGTGGATAGGTCTGCTGTCAATCTAATATTTCTGCCTTTGTATGTTCCAGACTTCTTGTCCCGAGCTGCTTTCAGGATTTTCTCTTTGTCAGTAAGACTTGTTAGTTTTACTATTAGATGACGGGGTGTAGACTTATTTTTATTGATTTTGAGGGGGGTTGTCTGTGCCTCCTGGATTTTGATGCTTGTTCCCTTTGACAAATTAGGGAAATTCTCTACAATAATTTGTTCCAATATACCTTCCACCCGTCTCTCTCTTCCTTCTTCTTCTGGGATCCCAATTATTCTAATAATGCGTCTTATGGTATCACTTATCTCTCGAATTCTCCCCTCGTGGTCCAGTAGTTGTTTGTCTCTCTTTTTCTCAGCTTCTTTATTCTCTGTCATTTGGTCTTCTATATCACTAATTCTCTCTTCTCCCTCATTTATCCTAGCAGTAAGAGCCTCCATTTTTTATTGTATCTCATTAATAGCTTTTTTGATTTCAACTTGGTTAGGTTTTAGTTCTTTTATTTCTCCAGGGATTTTATTTCTCCAGACAGAGATTCTCTAATATCTTCCATGCTTTTTTCGAGCCCAGCTAGCACCTTGATAATTGTCATTTTGAACTCTATTTCTGACATATTACTAATGTCCGTATTGATTAGGTCCCTAGCCGTTGGTACTGCCTCTTGTTCTTTCTTTTGTGGTGAGTTTTTCCGCCTTGTCATTTTATCAAGATAAGAATAGATGAATGAGAGAATAAAATACTAAAAGGGTAGCAACAACCCCAGAAAAATCAGAAGAGAGCCGCAACCAGGGGTTGAAGAAAAAAAGGGGGGAGGGGGAAAAAAAAAAAAGGAAAAAGAAATAAAGTAAAATAAAAAAGAGGAAAAGAAAAAAAATATATATATATATATATTAGACTTGTAATTAGAAGAGAGCCCCACAACTGATTTTGGGTGTTTTTGGTCTGTTAGAAGAAACTACCTCTCAAAATTTAAAGAAAGAAAAACTTATAAATATACAAAAACAAGGATTAACACTATGAAGGGATGGAATATGAGTGTAAAGATGAAAATTGAAAAAGATTCTATAAAAGGGATTGATAAGGGGTTCGTTAAAAAAGAGAAAAAAAAGAATAAAAGAGGAAAGAATGTGATCAGGCTGGAGACTAGAACCAAGCCGTATGCTAGATTTAGGGTATATTTTGATCTATTAGAAGAAATTGTATCCCAAAATTTTAAAGAAAAAAAAACCCTATATGTATACAAAAAATAAGGTTAAATACAATGAGGGGATAAAATATGAATGTAACAATGAAAATTAGAAAAGATTTTTAAAAAGATTTTTGATTAGATACTAGTTAAAAAACGTTAAAATAGGAAAGAGGAAAAATAAAATAAAAAATAAAATAAGAGGGGTGCCTGGGTGGCTCAGTGGGTTAAAGCCTCTGCCTTTGGCTCAGGTCATGATCTCAGGGTCCTGGGATCGAGCCCTGCATTGGGTTCTCTGCTCGGTGGGGAGCCTGCTTCCTCCTCTCTCTCTACCTGCCTCTCTGGCTACTTGTGATCTCTCTCTCTGTCAAATAAATAAATAAAATCTTTAAAAAAAATAAAATAAAATAAGAAAAAATAAAATTAAAAAAATTTAACTCTGAAAGACTAAAGGATCATGGGGAAAAAAAGCCATGAATTCTATGTGTTGCTTTTTCCTAACTCTGGAGTTCCGCAGTTCTCATTGATCGGTGAACTTGGTCTTGGCTGAATATTCTTCTGATCTTCTGGGCAGGGGCCTGTTGCCGTGATTCTCAAGTGTCTTTGCCCGAGGCGGAATTGCACCGCCCTTGCCGGGGGCCGGGCTAGGCAATCTGCTCGGGTTCGCGCTCGGAGCTTTTGTTCCCTGAACGCTTTCCGTACCGCTTTGGACGCCGGGAATGAAGATGGCGGCCTCCCAGTCTCCGGCCCGTAGGAGCTGAGAGCTCAGGCCCCGCTCCTCACTGCGGCCTCGGAGAAAAGCCGTCAGTCCCTCCCGTCTCCCTGGTCTCCGGCCGCGCTCCGAGCTCCCCCGGCCTGTGACCGAGCGTTTCTGTCTCTGGCGCGCGGCCCCGTGTGGAGTCTCCAAACCCAGCAGATTCCTGCCGCGTGCTCCCGCGCCGCTCCTCCCGGAGGAGGAAGGAGGGGGTCTCTCCGGATCTGCCCCTTGTGGGGTCCCCGCCCGAAGAGCAGTGGCCTGACTATGCCGGGATCACGGTTCAAGGTAAGCCCGAGCTGGGAGCTCACTGTTCGGCTCGGTCTCTGCCGTTGGCTTCCCCGTTCTGACACCCGGGAGCTCTGCCGCCCTCAGACACCCCCGGTCTTTCTGTGACCCCGTGGGTACTGAAACCACGCTGTCCCGGCGAGGGCTCCACCCCCCACTTAGCCTCTGGAGCGACGTCCCTCAGCGGAGCGGACTCTAGAAGTTTCTATTTTGTGCTCCCTGCTCTGCGGCTGCCGGTAGCCAGCCCCTCCCCCCGCGGTCTCTCTTCCCGTCGCTTTGGATTCACTTTTCCGCACGTCCTACCTTCCGGAAAGTGGTCGATTTTCTGTTCCTAGAATTGCTGTTCTTCTTCTCTGCTATCTCCTGTTGGGTTTGTAGGTGTTTAGAGCAGTTTGATAACTAGCTGAACTTCTGGGATCTGATACTATCTTCGCCTCCTACTTCTCCGCCATCTTGCTTCTAAACCTCTATGCTATGAATTTTCATAAGAAGTTTTTTTTACTCCTGAATTCTAAGGAGGGATGTTAGAATATTATATCACTGGCAGAATGTTCCATTCTAGTTTATGGAAGCATGTTAAACAGAAGATTAGAGATAAAGGAGGAAGAAAAGTATTTTTCCTCACACACCTACTCAAAATAGAACATTAACCACAATTAAATGCATTCACTCAATCCCAGGAAATTGATTTTTATTTTGCCAGCCTTGGGCCGAGCAGCCTGCGTTCACGAGGTTGCCTGTTTCTGTGCTCAGAGTCCTGGCAGTCCTGACTCGGTGCCTTGGTGGGGCTGGACAGGTGCTCGTGCCGTCCGCGCTGACGGGGAAGCCCGCACGCCTGGGTCTGTTCGCTGTGGTGTCCATAGTTAGGAGTGCCTGCTACAGGTTATTTCCAAAAGTTTCTATTTTATTTCTGAGTTTAGAGCAGAGGCCTTTAGGCCGGAAGGAGGGAAAAGCTGATGTTGCCTGTTGATGGCACGACCGAATGACTTTGGCTCTTTTATTATAACATCCAACGATATCAGAACCGATGAGAGGCAGCCATCTAATCAATTTAGAAGGATTTAGTCAGTGATTTCCCTGGAGAGTGAGGGCACTGACCCCAGGGCCTTTAATTTATCCCATGATGTGTGTTTTATTTGTTGCCGGTTGACAAGGGCATTTGGGCCGAGAAATAAGATCTTCTTTTTATTTATTTTTTAAAGGAATTTGTTGAGAGTTATTTGGTTAGTCTTTGTATATAAACTTGAGAGGGTGGGTAATAAATAGGTTGTTGGGTAGGTGGCTGATTTGTGTAACAGGTGGTGATTTTATAGTTGCCGAGGATAAAGGACGTTTACCAGCCTTTTTCGGGGGGAGCTTTTAAAGTTGTGCTTAACAAACCAAAAGGCCAGGGAAACCTACCAGAGGCTTTGGAGAATTTGACACTGAGTGAGTGTGTGTGTGCGCACACGCAAGAGTGTGCATGTGTGATGTGAGCCCGTGTGAGTGTGAGCATGGGTGAGTGCAAGTAGTGTGTATGTGTGTGCATATGTGAGTGTGAGTGTATATGAATGTGAGCGGTCTGCATGCGTGTGCATATGTGAATGTGAGTGGTGTGTGTGTGAGCAAGTGTGCATGTGTGAGTGTGAGAACTGGGGTGGTCTCTGAATCAGTTTCAGTCTGTCCCAGGGGCTCAAGGAGGGGGTGTGATTGCCGTTAGCAAACACAATGAGAAGTAGACATTAGCAAAGAGAGGTGCAGAGGGGAGTGGAGGGTTTCCAGTACAGAGCAAGGCACAAACGTGAGGGACACACACCACACAAGGCACACAAGTTTGGTTTTTTTTTAAGATTTTATTTATTTGAGAGAGAGAGAGAGGGCACAGAGGGACTGAGAGAGGGAAAAGCAGATTCCCCGCTGAGCAGAGAGCCCGATGCGGGGCTCGATCCCAGGACCCTGAGATCACAACCTGAGCCCAAGACAGAGGCCTAACCAACTGAGCCACCCAGGAGCCCCAAGGCACACAGTTTTGATTAGGATTTTTTCCTCTTAACTCTGACTCATAAGCATTTTCCATTTTGCCATGAAGTCTTTGTAGCCATAAGTTTGATATGTGCTTAACATGGAATTCCTTTGTTATTTTTTAAAGATTTATTTATTTATTTTAGAGGGAGAGAGAGAGAGCAAGAGCGTGGGGGCATGGAGGGGCAGAGGCAGAGAGAATCTCAAGCAGACTCTGCGCTGAGCATGGAGCGGGACGTGGGTCTCGACCCCACGACCCCAAGATCATGACCTGAGCCGCAAGCATGAGGGACACTTAGCTATGCCGATGCGCCCCAAGAATTCCTTTACATAGGAAGCTTTCCTTAGTACCTTTCAAATGTGGGGCTGTTTGCAGAAAACTAAACGCACACGAGTTTTCAGGACCACAGCTGTGTGTGAAGTGGGACAGACCCACAGAGAAGCTGGGCTGAGGCCGGACTCTCCCCTCCGCTGGCAGGGGTGGGAACGCGTGGGCGCGGGCCGGAAAACCAGCGTGCCTTGCTTTCCAGGAAAGCAATCAAGTCCCTACGGAGTTGCTCACCCAGGTGTCCAGATGAGCCGGAAGGCGTATCACACGGGATTTGTTTCGGTTATCGTAAAAATGTTGTCATTTGGGCATGATTTGCTGGTATCGCTATCGGCAGTAATGCGGGTCATTCTCATTCCCTGGCAGCCGCAGGTGCGTGAGGGGCCGGGTAACGAGGGTGTGGAGGCCGGAGGTGAGGGGCGGGGAAGGGCAGAGTGCGGCTCCTCTCGGCCCTCTGCCGGAGACCCCATGCCGACCCCCCAGTCTGCACGCAGCCCAGAGCCCCTCCGTCCACCCCACTCGGCGGTGGCAGCCCCCGAGCCAGGCGTTGTGCACGCCAGCCGCACGACCACAACATCTGAGCAGGCGGTCCACTTGAACGTATCGATCCGATGAGAAGGGGCCGTGTCAGATCAGGTGTGGCCCTTCAAAGTAACCCAAGATCAGTAATAATGTCTCCCAGACCTCTAGAAGCCCCCAGGGCCAGTTCCTAGATCGGTCTCATCCCAGGTGTCGGGTCGAAAGCTGTGATTCCTGAATATTGTAGCAGCAATGTCAGTATTTCACATCCTTTATCGATAAAATTCACTAAAGGGACTTGGAAAAATGAGATCTCCCATCATTTTCATATGGAATTTCAGAAGTCATCGAGCCCTTGAAATGCCGTGTAGTCCCAGGGATGAGAAGGAATGGAGTCCGCGCACATCTCCCTGGCACCCGGTCACCCTGGCTTGTCCCCATGTCCTCCCCCCGCCCCCCGGCAGTGGGGTCTGCACGCACCCGACAGCGGCCAGCCTCCCCACCTGGGCCCTCCTCCAATCTGCATTCTGGAAGCAGGAAGGCGAGCAGGACAGAATAGACCAAAGGTAGGAACCGGTTTATCAAGCTGTCCTCCTCCCGGTCCCTGTGCTTGAAGCCGCATTCCTGCCAAACCTTAGCTTGTGGTCAAAGCAACGCGGGAAGCAGCCCGATGGTAATAAACACTGGTTTCCATCACCAGTGCCGGGGTCCTTCTGAGGTTCTTTTTGCAGCCTCATGATCTTCCTAACCATCCCAAGAACACAATGTGTTTAGCAACTATGTATGGTGGCGGATGTTTGCTAGACTTTATTGCGCTGATCATTTCATAACATACATACAAATATTGAATCACTGTGTATGTCAGTTATGCCTCAGTCAATAAGTAGGTAAGTAAAAACAAAGAAACAAAACTTGACTTCGTTTGTTTGTCAAATCTGTATCGCCTGCCAGGGCCGGGTTGTGACAGCTCCTGGGGGTACCGGAAGAGACGGGGTGTCTGCGGGGTGGACCCTGATGAAACCGTCGCCCCGCATGTGCCCGGCCACAGCAGCGGCCAGTGGCGCCCGGAGGCTGGGCCTGATGCAGCCAGGAGGGCACGGAGGAGCGGCCGCGTGGCTGGTGGCCGAAGGGTGCTCCCTAGGCAGGGATCCGGAGGTCCCGGGAGCGGTGTGCACTGTGGGTGCTGGGGGGCACAGAGAGGGCCCGCAGAAGCCCAGGCTGAGCGTGGAGGGCAGGGTGCGGCCCGCCTCGAGTCTCCAGGGCCAGAGGAGCAGAGCGAGTCCCGGCAGGTGACAGGAAGCCATCGGGTTTGGAGGACAGAAATGGGGCTGGGGGTCAAGGGAGCAGACTTTGGGGAGAAAAATGGAGCATTTTCGCTCTCATTTCATCAAGTTTAAGACACTTATGAGATGCCCGTGGCGAGAGACATGCCAGCCGAGGAGTGGGAGATGCCCCTTGCTTGTGGACTGGGACGTCATTCGGGAAGTGAGAAATGGCCCGAGTCTCTAGAATTCCAGAGGTCCTCCCTGCGCAGGGCTCGCTTGCCCTCTCAGCTCCTGCAAGCACAGAAGGTCCCTTCTCGGGGCCTTGGAGCTTCTGCTTTTCGTCTGCTCTGGTGTCCCCAGCCTGGCCTGAAGGCCTGAGGGAGGGACTCTGCCCGGGTCATGTGTGGCGGGGACGCGGAACCGCGCGGTGCTGGGGGTCACACGCACCGTGAACCTGCTACAGCCCGCTGACCGCAGATGTTTAAATGGTGCATTTCATGGTAGGGGACGAGATCTTGATTTTTTCATAAATCTAGGAATTCGTCATGGCTTTGGGTCAGAAACCCTCTTCACCCTCCTCTCTGGAATCAGGGGGCGCCGCACCTGCCACGTGTCTGTGAAGATCAAGGACGACAATGTGCGTGTCAGACCTCCCCCCCCCCCCGCCCCCCGCGGACTGCTCCTTGTGGTGGTGGTTTGGGTGCCATCTCCAGCCCCTGGTTTCACCCCTGTGTTTATAGCGCAGCTTCTGTGTGGCTTGCGAGGTGGTGAGGCCCCGTCAAGAGAACTCTGGAATTGGGAGACACCCCCAAACTGAGTCCTGGCAAAGGGTGCGGGGTTTCCCCGCCGCTGATCCTGCAGCCAAGCCTGGTCCTGGGCGAGCCTGAGACGTGGCTGGCGTCCGTGCCTCTGGTCTGCTCGGGCTTCGGGTTTTTTCTGCGTCTCTTCCATCTGCTTCTCTGCAGTGATGAGTGTTTTCCTAAGTGAGCTCATCACGTTAATTATATTAGGGTGTGAGTGGCCATTTGTGCCTTGAAGGAGAACCAGAAGAGCTCAGAGGGAGGAACCCTCAGCCCTGTGCAGGGGAGGGCGGGCCGGGGGGACATTATTTTGAAGCAGCGGTGCCTTCCGGGCATCCCTGGAACCGCCCCGATTCAGGCCCCATCTGGTCCCTGATCTCCAGGCCCGCCTTGCCGGGCCTGTGCCGGCTGCTGGCGCTCCTCCACCACCCGGAAGAGAAAACCAGGAACACGGCCTCAGGCTCCTGCACTCCGAAGATCAGGAGAACTGGGGGCCGCGGCAGCGCCAGCAGAGGCCGCGCGGACGGTGGCCGCTGGTGGTGGCGGGGGTGCCATGAGCCACACTCGTGAATCACTGCTGGGCTTGGCTCTCGGCTGTGACTCAGCCTGAAACTTTGTTCTGCTAACAGGAAGCCAGTAACCAGCAGAGTCAAAAGCTTGTAGGAAACTCTGGATTGGAAACCAGTGGCTGTTTTTAAGCTGCTGTTTCTACAACAAAAAGGGAAATCATCAGATAGAAGCTCCCTCTGTCTCCTTCGACGCAGAAGAACCAGATTGGCAGAGGGCGATTGTGAGCCAGGCTCTTGGGAGAGTAAAAAACCCGACAGGAGTTTGCAAAAACAGGAAGCTGGCAGGGAAAACCATCGGAATTATGAAAATTAAACAGTGGGCCTGGGACGCAGGTGGCAGTCTGCTTCTTGGGAAGCTCTAGGGGCTGAGAATGGGGACAGCCAGGTCAGGGAGTGCCGTGCACCCATAGGAGGAGGCTGCGAGGCAGGGGCGACGTGTGGGGTGTGGAGCCCCAGGCAGTGTGGACCCGTGGGGCAGCCGGGGCGCTCTCTGGGCACAGTAGGAGGAGAGGAAGATGCTTGCCTTCCTCGTGGGTGTGGGCACGGAGCCCCGTGAGCTCTGCAGGCCTCTTGCTGGCCTCTGGAAGGCCCTGGAAGGCTCTGGAAGGCTCTCGCAGGCTCTCGCAGGCTCTCGCACTCTGGCCGCTGCCGGGACAGGTGCTCCCATGGGGGAAGGGAGCTGGGCGCCCCATGATTTAGGTCGGTGACTCACAAACTTGTGGGAGTGGGGATGCTTTGTTATGGCTTCTTGTTTTGGGTGTATTCTTTTTCCCACTGTGCGGACGTAAAAGTTAATGGAAGTTAACTTTGTTTTAGGTTTTAAAATAAAAAGACTCTCCTGTTCTTTTGAAATTTCTAAGACAACTGGGAAGCCTTGGGAGGTATTGTGACATTAGCACTCGGACCCTCTCGCTGTGTGCCGTTTGCTCCTCGGGGTGAAGGGAAACCCTTGAATGCTGATACCAGGAGAGGCTGCCGCCGGAGTGACTTTGCCAGCTCACCAACGCCCCCTCTCCCCTCAGTGCCGACATCTGGGGATGTTTGATAAAATGTCCTTTTCCCAGACCTATTACTAATCACTATTTTTTTTTTTTTTTGCTCCAAATCTCCCTTCCCTCCAGTCTGTCACTCATTCTGCCATGAAAGCTAATTTCTTAAAACAGATTCCATCCCACCACCTCCCTCCTCAACAATTTTCAGTGGGTCTCCCTGCTGCCTACATAAAGTCCAACACCCTAGTGAGGAACAAGGAAAGCCTCTCATGGCTTAACCCTCGGATACCCTTCTAGTTTCAATGTCGTTTACATCCCTCCACCCCCCCACAATTCATGCTGTATGTGATTTCAGGTTATCTCATTAGCTTAGCTCAAACTGGCTTATATAAGACAGGGATTTATTTGCTCTTAAAAAAAATAAAGTCCATTATCAGTGTGAGCTTCAGGCAAGGCTTGATCCAGCAGCTCGGCAATTTCTTCAAGGACTCCGTTTCTTTCTCTCTGATTTTCATAGTCCCAAGGTGGTTGCCAGCAGCTCTTGGGCTTTGTGCTTCTTTGTTCATGTCTCCAAAGAAAGAGAGAATGCCTTTGCCCCAGCACTCCTAGCCCATCTTCATTCTACTGCAAGCCTCCTCTTCACATTAGGGGCTTCCCCAGAACTGAATAGGCACCTAAGAGGACACTGGGGCTGGAGGGAGGAGGAAGGAGAGCTCGAACCTAAGGAAGCATCGAGCATGTGTTTACCCCACACACCCCGCACACCCCGCCTGCACCCTTTGCAATTCCATGCCCGCCTCCTGCTGCTTCCTGGAGCTCCCCACTCGCTCCCGCTGACCACAGTCCTGCTCAAGCCTCATGACCTTGCCTGGGTGGTGCATCTGCTGCCACATCCGCGTCCCTGCCGTCCTTCTGCTGTAATTCCTGCTGCTCCTTCCACCACTCCCCAGAGCTCTGTCTCATGTGTGACTGCGGTTATTCATTCTGCATTTGTCGAGGAAAAATGCGCCGTTTCCCCGTATCCCCACACTCAGCACTCCCACACCGATGTGTGCTTTCTTCTGCACACCACTGGTGTCAGTCCTCTGACACCCGTCGGGTGCCCCACGAATTGGTTCAATTCCAATACCACCCGCCTGGGGCTAGTGTCAGATCCCACAGGTTAAGGGCTCCGTCCCATGAGACTGGCCCACGTCAGAGGCCAGTCACAAGTCCCAGGCTATGGTCTGTACTTCTGACCAACTGGCTATAAACTGGGGTTCCCATGACCTCCTCCCTGGGTTGATGATTTGCTAAAATGGTTCACAGGATTCAGAGAAACACTTACTTACATCCACCAGTCTAAGATAAAGGGTATGGAGGAAGAGGCGCGTAGGGCGAGGTCCAGAGGTCCCCAGCGCAGCAGCGTCTGTCCGTGTGGAGCTGAGCCGCACCACCCTCCTGGCACACACGTGTGTCCACCAGCCCACAAGCTCTCAGGACCCTGCACTCCAGGGATTTTCATGGAGGCTTTGACACGTCGGTGACATTGATCACTCATTCATTCCCCCGCCCCTAGCCCCTCGCCCCTCGCCCGAGAGTGGGGGTGGGGCTGGAAGTCCTGAGCTTTTAAGCATGGCTTAGACTTTCTGGTGCCCACTCCCCCCAGGAGCCCCCCTAGAGTCACCTCATTAGAACAAAAGAGGTTCCTATCACCCAGGAAATTCCGAAGGACTGAGGAGCTCCGTGTCAGGAACTGGGGTCAAAGACAAGATATAAATAGGAACGGGGCAGAGACCAATATACATGCATATATTTCTTACTATTTTTTATAGCTTTATGTCCAGCTGTTTATTTACCTTAGTCCTTAATTCAGCAGGAAGAACCTTGAGGTATGGGGATTTGTAGTGCGCTCATTGTAGGGGCGTGAGTGTTCAATAAATGGTCGCGAGTGGCAATAACATCATTACTGGACTTTCTGCATCTACGGCTCTTTGTTACGATCTCTTCACACTAAGTTCTACTTAATCTCATTTAGTCCGGCCATGCGGTCCCCAGGTGGTACTATAGACTTGAACCTAGATTTTTCCGAAGCCACAGTTCACGTTCTTAAGCACAATCGTGTTGTATACCGGGACATGTGGGCCGAGAGATACTTCCCTGGAAGCCGAGTCCCACCGAAGTGAGTAGTGGTGGGGAGAGGGGGGCGCGGGGCACAGAGGAGCGTGGAGCCCCCCGAGAGACTACATGGGTGGTTTGCCAGGGAAGGGTCTCCTCCGGGATGCCGCTGTGGGCTGGGCCCAGGAGTGCTGCTGAGTGTGGCACCCAGAGACTGAGGCCTTTGTCTCCTGGGGTCCTCGGAAACGGGGATCAAGCCGTTCTGCCAGCCCTCTCGAACGGAAACACTCGCGGAGATGAACTGAGGGCTCCAGGGCTGGCCAGAAGCAACCTCTGAGGAGGCAGCGGGTCCGTGGGGAGTCCGTGGACGCCGTGGAGCAAGGGGGAGGGGCCTCCTTTGGAGCAGAGAGCCCAGCTCCCTGAAAACAGCAGCAGCCCAACCCCACTTTGCCTGCTTCTGCAGACTCCGGGCTTTGGGGGTGTGGAGGGCAGAGCCTCGCTCCTGGTCTAGGCAGCTGTGGGGAGGGGGCTGCAGCTCCAGCCCCAAGAGCTGGGGGGCCGGGAGGAGCCCCCAAGGCTGGGCACCCCCACACCCGCCTGTACTCCCTACTAAGTTCTACTTGAGCCATCGGTAGGAAAAGGCTGTTCTCCTTTTACATAAGTCTTTTCTAGATGTTTTCAGAAGGAATTTAAACACTGGCAGACAGAAAAGGGAAGCTTTTATCCCTTCTCTAACCACCGAAAGGAAGCGGTGGATTTAAGAACCACGGGAAGGGCGAGGAAGGAACAGCCAGAGAGACGGGCTGGCGGAGGGAAGGGTGTGAAGGAACGGGTGGAGAGGGCGCGGGGAGAGGAGGCGTGGGGTGGGGTGGGGTGCTCCCCGGAGCCCGGAGCCTGGCTCAGGCCCCTAGGAGGCTCTGCAGGGATGGAGCCAGCACCCTGGGGAGGGGGCTATGCAAGAGGACTGCCTTGATTTTGGCGAAACCCCAGTACACCCCTTGGTCCACAGGGGCCAACTTCTGTCTGCAACGGAATTTTGAATAGTTAAGGGTGACCTCCATTAAGCGGGGTCTGGGACCAGGACCCCATGCCGGCTGGAAAGCCTGTGCTGACTCTCCAGCCCTCTGGCCCTCTGTCTTCTCCTTCTGTGTTTCTTTCTTCCTGCCCCCGGTCTCTGTGTCCCTGCCCTCGTCCCCTGGTTCCCACCATGGGCAGGCTGTCTCGGGCCCAGGGCCGGCCCGCCCGCCTAATCTCATCCTCGCACAACCCTGGCGGCTGCGCAGGGAGCCCGGGATTCATAAGGGGAGGCGGGGTGACTCCCCCTGTTGAGAACACAGCTGCGGCAGAGGAGATAGGAAAGCCAGCCCGGCCCTCTGGCAGCGGCCGCGGTGGGAGGGCTAGTGAGGGAACAGGCCCAGCCCAGCAGGCATGAGCACGTGGCCCTGGGCTGCAGCCACCAGCCCAGGGGTGGGGCTTGGGGCCCCACATACCCCTCAGGCTGGCAAGGCCGGAGGGCGCTCCCCAAGTTGCACAGGTCACAGGAGAAGGCAGGGTCTGGGGGGGGGCGCCGGGGGTGTAGACGTCCCAAAGCCAGGCTTGCTCTCGTTCAGACTCTGTGTCTGCATCTACGAAATGGAAGCAGTCCTTGCCCCACTTCGAGGACTCTGGTTGATGATGCCTTCCAGAGTTAGATCTGGGCTCAAACCCCGCCGTGGCCACGTGTCTGCTGACCTCGGCACCTGCCAGTTCAAATTCCGTTTTTCCTCTGGGACTCAGCTCCGCTTCTCCGAGAAGGCTGGGTCACCGGTCCGACTACCCCTCCGTCTTTGTCCCGAGACAGGACTGCGCCTCGCCCGTGCCCACCAGTGCTCGTAGATCCAGACTGCTCGAGTTCGAGGCCCAAACCTGGGAAGTACTTCCGGGGGTCGTTAAGAGCATCCGAGGCGACCCTGCGCCTGAAGTGGTCGGCGCGCTCGGCGCCTCGTACCCGCTCAGTCCAGGTTTGTCAGGACTTCCATGTTGTCAAGAAGGAGCCTCTGCTTCCCGGTCCTGAGGGTTAGCTGTGTCTTCTGCCTTCTCGCCACATCACCCATCAGGGCATACATGTGTCGCATAATCGATAAATACCTTCATCGCCCTCCCCCCCACCACGGTTAGCTCGTAACTGAATTTCCTGGGCTGAGGCTCTTGCACAATCAGGCCCATTGCTTGTCTGAGTTCTCGGGGCACAGAGACACCACCTATGTAGCTGGAATGGTGTTCGGCACTGTCTCGTGGAATCTCGTTAACTTTGCGAGAACATCAAGTTCCTGGGGGGGTTGTAACTCTCCCTGCTTTACCAGCAAGGAAACGAGGGCTCAGAGGGGCTGAGTGACGTGACCCAGGGTACGCGGCTGGCAGACTGAGGCTGGAGCCCTCACTGTGTTTCTTGCCATCATCTATGCCTGTTGGCCCCAGTCTTGGCGTGACAGATGCGAAACCTGAATCTTATTTACCGGTTCTATGGATACTGTGGAAACTCTGGGTGTTCACGAACTTGGCAAACTGTCCACTGATTATGAAAAATCTGGAGGAGCGGAGTACTTGCAGCGGGCCGCGAGCTTGAGCTGGAAGTAGTACTTGGCTCCCCATGGCACTGGAAGGTCGGTGATTTCTCGGGAACCGGCTGGTTTGCAGCACTCCAACCGACCCGACCATTAGAGAGACTTGGGTGTCCTCGGTCCCCGGCCAGTTTCCTTAGTTTAAGAAATCTCGGTTCATGGAATTTTGACCTCTAGTGACCTTTTGGGAAGGACTCTTTTGGGCCTAGCACGTGTCTCAGGAATGAAATTCCCGTGACAGAGGGCGTTCGACAAAACTCCACGGTGAGGTGCCGCTGCTGTGGGTCACCAGGCCAGGGGCCGCGTCCCCGTCACCCACACGTGGGCTCAGGGCGCACACAGCCGCCGCTTCTTGCACAAGAGCAGTGGAATGTGAAGGGCCGCGGGCAGGGCTCTGCCGCTAGCACATTCCATCTGTACTGTCTCCGCTCCTTCCACTTCCGGCTTGGCTCTCCTGGCAACACCTCCTCCTGCAAAGGGCCACAGCAGCAAACGGCCTGCGGCAGCCAGAGCCCTGCCGCTTGCTCATGGGCCTGGTGTCAGAGTCTGTGTTCCTAGTGGGCACTGGCCATGGGGGTGGATCAACCGTGCTCTGCCTCATCTCTCCGGCCGAGGCCTTCCCTGGAGTCAAACCCCATTAGCCCTTTGGGAGGAATGTGGGGTCCCCAGCGGAGCCGACAAGCCCCCGTGTTTAGCGGCCAGCCTTGGGACATGGAATGAGTTGTTTTTATATCGGACCCCTTCTCTGCTGGAATTTTATGCGTGTTCGGCCATCAGGCTAGGCCAGCAGGACTGGGGGGAAGATGATCACATCATAATGCTCAGCGTCCACGTGAGAAGTACTCTTGTTCATAAAACCATGCATGCTCCAGTTCTCAGAAGATCGAGTGTTTCTCACTCCAGATAGAATCAGTCAGGAGAATTGTAGCAACCAGAAAAGATGTGGGCGTGAGGCCAGGGGTTCCCACAGAACGTGGGTCCAGACAGGTTGGGTTCGAGTGCCGACTCTGTCACTTCATGGTGTTGTGACCCTGGGCAGGTTGAGTACCCTTTCTGTGCCTCAGTTTTCTTCTCTGCAAAGGAGGATCACAATACTAACTGCCTTTTGGGTTTTTTTATGAGTATTATGAATTTGTATATTAAAAGTGATTATGGTAATGCCCAACATGCGATAAATTCTGAATAAGTGTTTGCTGAATATGCATGTATATTTAGAATCTTTCTCTGACGTATATTTCCCATAATGTGAGATACTACAGCCTGACTTGCCAACTAGGGCCCATCATGAAACCAAAAGGCTTTGAGTATAGCACAGCATACCACAGCACAGTACAGTATATCCCAGTATACCACAGTACACTATAGTATACCACAGTATACCACGGTATACCACAGCACAGCACAGTATATCCCAGTATACCACAGCACAGCACAGTATATCCCAGTATACCACAGTATACTATAGTATACCACAGTGTACCATGGTATACCATAGCACAGCACAGTATATCCCAGTATACCACAGTACACTATAGTATACTATAGTATACCACAGCATGCTACAGTATACCACAGATACCGTATACCACAGCATAGCACATACCATAGTATACCAGAGTATACTATAGTATAGCACAGTATACCACAGCATACTGCAGCATAGCATGGTATACCACAGTATACCATGGTATGCTACAGTATATAGCACAGCATACCACGACATAACACTATCTATCACAACATACCATCGTATAGCACAGCATAGCACAATATACCTCAGTATACCACAGCGTAGCACATACCACAGTATACTACAGTATACCATAGTATAGCACAGTATACTACAGCATACTACAGTATAGCACAGTATACCACAGATTCCACAGTATACCACAACATAGCACAGTATACCTCAGTATACTATAGTATACCACAGCATGCTACAGCATACCACAGCATGGCACAGTATACCACAGATACCACAGTATGCCACAGTATACTATAGTATAGCACAGTATACCATGGTATACTATAGCATAACACAGTGTACCACGGTATACTGTAGTATATAGCACAGCATACCGTGACATAACACAGTCCATTACAACATACCACAATATAGCACAGCATAGCACAATATACCTCAGTATACTATAGTATACCACAGATACTACAGTATACCACAGCAGAGCACAATATACCACAGATATGACAGTGTACCACAGCATAGCACAGTATGCCAGAGCATATCACTGTATACCACTATAGTATACCCCAGTATACCCCAGCACAGCACAGTATATGTCAGTATACTATAGTATACCACAGCATAGCACAATATACCATAGTATGCCACAGTATACCACAGCACAGCACAGTATATGTCAGTACACTATAGTATACCACAAATACCACAGTATACCACAGCATACCTACAGCATATCACAGTATACCACAGATACCACAGCATACTACAGCATAGCACAGTATACCAAAGATACCACAGCATACTACAGCATAGCACAGTATACCAAAGATACCACAGTGTACTATAGTATAGCACAGTACACCATGGTATACTACAGTATATAGCACAGTATACCATGGTATACTACAGTATATAGCACAGCATACCACAACATACTACAGCATACTACAGTATACCACAGCATACCACAGTATTCTACAGCATACTACAGCATACCACAGCATACTACAGCATAGCACAGTATACCACAGATACCACAGCATACTACAGCATAGCACAGTACACCATGGTATACTACAGTATATAGCACAGTATACCATGGTATACTACAGTATATAGCACAGCATACCACAACATAACACAATCTATCACAACATACCACAGTATAGCACAGCATAGCACAATATACCTCAGTATACTATAGTATACCACAGATACCACAGTATGCCATAGTATACCACAGTATATACTACAGCATACTATAGTATAGCACAGCATAGCATAGTATAGCACAGTATACCACAGCGCACTACAGTAGACCACAGAATATCACAGCATACTATAGCATACCACAGTATACTACAGCATACCACAACATACTACAGTATACCACAGCATACCACAGTATTCTACAGCATACTACAGCATACCACAGCATACCACAACATACTACAGCATACTACAGTATACCACAGCATACCACAGCATACTACAGCATACCACAGCATACCACAACATACTATAGCATACTACAGTATACCACAGCATACCACAGCATACTACAGCATACCACAGCATACCACAGCATACCACAGCATACTATAGCATACCACAGCATACCACAGCATACTACAGCATACCACGCATACCACAACATACTATAGCATACCACAATATACCACAGCATTCTACAGCATACCACAGCATACTACAGCATACCACGCATACCACAACATACTATAGCATACCACAATATACCACAGCATTCTACAGCATACCACAGCATACTACAGCATACCACGGCATACCACAACATACTATAGCATACCACAATATACCACAGCATTCTACAGCATACCAGAGCATACTACAGTGCACTATAGCATACCACAGCATACTGTGGTATACCAAAACTCATCTCCATCCCTGCTCTTTTTTCAGTGCCGTCTGCAAGAAATGAGTACCCGGCGTCTTGTTTCCCAGTTGGATTCCTGCTGAATTGCAGAAGCTCATAGACTTCCCAGTGTGAGGGACCCATTCGTATTTACCCCAGGGACTGAGACAGCTCATCCAACTGGTTACATGTGCACTCATCTTTGGAAGGCATTGGCTCTGTGTGGCGCCCTGTGATGAGGGCGCGATGAGCTATGCCAGGTCCCTGCTCAGGAATGCTCTTCATGGGCCACGGACACGCTCGATGCCCGTGCCCGGGGTTAGGCATTTCCGCACATGCTGCCCAACATTTTATGGACTTTTCTCTCTAGAAGCAAAGTCCGTTTCCCTGAATGTCAGGAGAGGGCCATCTGCCACACCAGAGCAGCAAATGAGAGGCATTTCCATTTTAGGCCCTGATTTTCCATTCTATGTGAGCATTGTGAGAATCCTGGCCTGACATGCCTTTGGCAATGGAGGGTTTTATTAAATAGAAGCTAGATGGTTTGAGATAAAACACATCCTCCTCCCTTTCCCCCCAAACATAAGCTTTTCCTTCCTGTCCAGTTCTCCGGATATGTTTCTTTTAGACAATGGTCGTTAAAGCCAGACGTGGGCCGGTGCACACTGGCGAGATGGCACTGGCTCAGCCGTGGTGGCGTGGGGGTGCTGTGGGAGCTTCTGGCACTGGAAGGCACGGGCTTTCCCGCCAAAGACAGAGGAGCTGGTGCTCGTGCAGCTGGGTCTCGTGCTGTGTCATGTTTATCTTAATTCCTGAGCTGTGGTTCTCCGCGTGAGGGTCAGGATGTGGCTGGCGCTCTGTGGCGTGGGCCGCGGGCCATTCGGGACACACCCTGCCGGGGCTCTGCGTGGGACAGGGACTGCAGCTCCGGGTGCTCTCACTTCCCGCGTCTCCCTGCTCGGACCCTCTGGCCACGCGGGGCCAGTGCAGTTTCCCAAGTACAGCCCGGTTCAGATGGCTCTCCTCATCAAGCGTCGATGACTCCCCATTACTAACAGTATCAAATATACAAATATACCCTTCCTTCAGCGTCCTCTAAAGCGCAGCTTCCGTCCACCTGCCATTTCTGCCGCGGAGGCAGGCTTTCCGCGTATCCGAAAGCGGAGCATTCCTCTGGAACCTTCTGCAAACTAAAGGGGTGTAAATTGAAGAAGCGGTTACCTTTCATTTATACGGAGAATATTTGGGGGCGCCTGGGTGGCTCAGGTGGTAAAGCATCTGCCTTCAGCTCGGGACTGAGTCCCGCATCGGGCACCCGCTCAGCGGGGAGTCTGCTTCTCCCTCTCTCCCTGCTCATGCTCTCTCTTTGTCTGTCAAATAAAAGAAATAAATAAAATATTTGGGCATTCCCAGACCCAAGAAAACCTGCCTTAGGCTTTCCTTAGGGCACATCTAGCTAATGTACGCATAAAACAAATTGATGCTCAGAGATGCAGTCCACAGCTCGGGAGGCCTGACGCTGAGACGCTGAGTGGGGGTCCCAGGGAAGGAGCTGGGGGGCTCCCCTCACTGCTCTGGGCACTGCCCCCGTAACAGCTCGCTGCAAAACAGATGCTGAACTTGGTTTTCGCTTTAAGTCTTTTCTTGTAAAAGCAAAAATCCTCTTCGGATGCCTACTGCTTAATGAGAACAGGTACTAATGTAGGTCTTTCGTTAGAAGCAAAGTGCCTGAACAAACTTTTGAAAAGCAGGATATGTATGTATAGATGGTATATTGTATCTGTTGTAAAGTAACTTAGCCGAGCTCGGGACGCCTTCCCTGGACTGGCCTGGGGGAGTCTGCGGGTGCTGTCCGAGGAAGTACCCCATGAGGTGTCCTCCTTCTGGGAAGGGGGACAGGGGAGGACAGGCTGGGGGCCCACAGGGGCCAGGCTGCCATGTGCAGGCGACCCACCTCCAGCAGGTGGGGTGGCGTAGTTTTCAGCGGGGGGAGAGGGGGTCAGATCTGTGCTCTAGGATTACTGCAGGAGGCAGTGTGGAGCTGTGGAGGGAGGCAGGCAGTGAGGGGAGGACCGAGGAGGACCCCGTTAGTGTCTCCACCGGTGGCTGGCCCCGGGTGCCGTGGAGGCGGGTGGGCAGGGGAGTGTTGCCGCGGAGGAGATGCGTGCCAGGACCCGCAGCCCGGGGAGTTCTGGAGCCGCTGCTGATAGGTGTCCTTGCTCCTCCCGGGCCCCGTCTGCTGAGAGGAGGGGACCCAGGGAAGGAGGCCCAGAGCTTGGAAAAGCCTGGCTGATTATATAAAATAAAAGCCAGAGGATGTGGTTTGGGTTGTCCCTGAAAAAGAGCTCTATTTATATGTGGAAGGATATTTTCAGATGGGGCTTCGTGTGAAGACAGGAGGCCGTCCTCTGCAGGAATTGCCCGTTAAAGGCGCGGCACATCTCAGCACGGGGGCGGGGGGGGGTGCAGGGCGGGGGACAGGGTCACAGTCACAGCTGTGGTCTCGCCCGGGACCTCCAGTCCCCATCTACGCTGTGCCCTCCCAGGCGCGATTTAACGGTCTGTGAAGCACTGCTCCTCTTTCAGGAGGTGATAGGAGGGGCGATAAATTCCTGTTTGCGACATGCTCAGAGGTCCCCAGGTGAAAACGCTGTATAAATAGCTGGATTTTCTCCATGAGGACCAAACCTGTGTTTTTAGAGTCACACGCATGCATGATCGCTAAGCGGATAGACTGGTTCCATGATTTCACATTCAGATTCTTGGAGGATACTTCCTTCCTTTTAGTTTCTTTTCCTTCTTCTTTAAAAATATTAGTTAGGAAACATTTTTTAAAATATGGAGCTGTCCGGAGAATGTGGAGCTGAACAGCTGTGTACCCCCAACCAGAATGAACAAACACTGACTTTTTGCTACAGTTAACAACCTTTATTAGCATTTAAAAATATTTTTATTTAACAATGTATCATGAGTTATATGTGGCTTTAAAACTTTGTTTTTTCTTAAATTTATTTTTTATTTTTTAAAAGATTTTGTTTATTTATTTGAGAGAGAGGGAGTGTGCACAAGGAGGAGGAGCAGCAGAGGGAGAGGGAGAAGCAGACTCCCCGCTGAGCAGGGAGCCCGATGCGGGGCTCGATCCCAGGATTATGACCTGAGCCGAAGGCAGACGCTTCACCAACTGAGCCACCCAGGCGCCCCAAAAGTTTGTTTTTAAAATAAAGGAAATAAAACATTTGTATGCCCCCCATCCTGCCCCTTATCTTCCTATAGCCGCCGTGGTGACACTGTCGCGGATGTGTGCCCGCATGTGGCCACTGGTGGCTGCCGCTCCCCCTGCATATAGCAGAACCAGCCACAGAAGGACGTGGGTGCACAGAACATGGAGTTTGGGGTCAGGTGGACCCGGGCTTAAGACCTGCCTCGCCACCTCTGGGCTGGGTCCTCTGGCTTCCGAGCCTCAGTTTCCCTGTCCGTAACCTGGTGTTGATTAGTCTACAGCATTGTTGTTGACGTTGGAGATGAGGCTGGAGGAGTCGGGTCAATAAAGGGACTGGTATGATTCAACCACTTTTTGCCCTTTTTTCCTGGGTGGAAAGCCCTTTGAGAGCGGGGCACCTGCCCCAGCCTGTATGAAATACCCTCTGTATTACTGACAATGCCTCCTGGTTCAGTGTAGAAGCTAAGTCGTTGTTCTTGTAACGATCGAAATGCCCCAGCCCCACTCCCACCTCAATGCAGACCGACACAAGGGCAAGGGCAAGGGCCGGTGTGCCCGGGGCGGCATGGGAACAGGTGAGCCGAGGACGCTCACCGGACTTGCAGCCTCTCCTCGAGCCGCACAGTAACCCAGTGTCACGGTGAGGGAGGGGGCGCGGAGCCACCTTAGAGCCCTCGAGGCTCTTAAATCACGAGTGTGACATGGCTGACGACTCGGGGCATTTTTGCAATGTTGTGCTCTCACTCCACTGCTAAATGCTCATTTTGCAGTAACCTTCCCCCCTCAACAATGCTCCATGGTTGGGACATGTGTCTCTGGCAGAACATGGGAAATACCGGACACAGGACACAGGAACAGGTCACGGGGGACACAGAGGACGCAGGACACACACACAGGCAGGAAGGGGACAGCAGGGGGCGCCAAACCTGCACAGTCGTGCCTGGAGACGGAGCCCGGCCGAGCCACAGGGCCTCAGGCTCCCGTTTTCCTTGTCTGCTCCGCACTCTCTTTCCGGGGATCTGGTCGTTTCCGCGGTCACAGGTGGATGCCCAGCTGGTGGTCAGACAGACCAACCCCACCCCCTCCTTCTGGAAGCCGACACCAAAAGCTGCCCCGAGGTTGTCAGTGTTCCCTGGCGGGGCCTGGGCCGCCGGCAGTGCGGCGTGGAATTCTGGGCATGGTCCCTCCCGGGCTCATGGCCGTGGCCGGGGAGAGTCTGGTCCGGCCTGGAGGTCTTTGGGGCTGGGGTGGTCTCTGACTCAGCTGTGAAGGCGGCAGTGCTCAGCCTCCGTCTGGAAGGGCCGGGCCACGAAAGCCACGGAGTCTCGGGAAGCACGGGGTCCAGAAGACTTACATTAGTACCTGTTCTTGCCCAGGCCAGCTCTGGGCCGCGTCACTCGGGGCAGCAGCTCCCAAGGCGGTGGGAGTGTGGAGTGTGGACGCCAGCAGACATGTGCTCGATCACGTGTAATTTCGTACGCACGTTACGGTGCCAGTACGTTATCATTATAAGGAATGCATAAAAATTCAGAAGGTGAATTGAACAGGAGAAGATGACGTGAACGGTACTTTCAGACATCTCGTTAATTGCAACGGTTTCGTTACTGTCGCCAGCTAATATCTGAGGCACCGCCGATGCCTTGGATTCGGTTTCTCGTTCCCCACACTGGATGTAAAGATGCATTTCAGATAGTCTTGACAATCTGGACACTTCCTGGCTGACGTGTGAAATCTGATGGTATTATCGCTGTTTCCCCAACGATGCGGCTGACCGAGCGTTCACCACGCCGGCTTTTCCTGTTCACTTTGTCTTACTTATTATGTAACCCGTGGTTCCCGTTTAGAAAAAGTTTTCAGCCTCTTGCCCATTTTTTGGACGGTTAGTTTAGCGAACAACTAGATCCGCTCTGTAATCTCACTTACCGAGGCTCGTCTGTTGTAGGTCCCACAGTGTGGAGGGAGAGCCCAGGGAGGGAGTCACTGCTGTCACCCGGGGTCCGACCCCTCAACGCCTTGATGACCGATGGCTGATGCGTGCACCAGGTGAAGGCGTGAAAGTCATTGCCTAGAGTGAATATTAAGAGAGCTTGATTTATTTTGTGTTGGATTATATAAAAATAACTGTAGGTTTCCCCCAATATCAGAAAGTGGAGTGTGAAAACTTCCAGAAGCCGAAATGGCATAGAGAGGAAGCAGTTAGCATTGATTTATAGGGAATTTTTTTTTTTTTTTAGCATTCCCAGACCCGAAAAATAACTTGTGTTAGGCTTTTCCGACACACCTTAGGATACATCTGGCGGATAGACGCACAAAAGAAATGGATGCTCAGAGATGCAGTCCACAGCTCTGGCGGCCTGATGGAGATGCTGAGTGTGGGTCCCGGGAAAGGAGCCGGGGGGCCCCTCTTGCCGCTCTGAGCTCTGTCCCCGTAACAGCTCGCTGCAAAAGGGATGCCGAGCGCGATTTGCATTCTCATTTTTTTCATAAAGGTGAAAATCCTCTTCAGACGTCCTTCAGTTAGCAAGAACAGGTACTAATGTAGGTCTTCTGCAACAGCAAAGTGGCTTACGGTGAACTGCCAAAAAGCAGGAGATACCTGCATATGGAAATTTTAGTATTTTCCTCCTTTGCCCTGTGGATCCACTCCTGGCGCCCCCCAGATCGAGAGATCACAGATGTAGACATATGGTGCAGGCACTTGGGGTCGACACACCAAGCCCTTCACGGTCTCACCTTGCTTTACCTCTCCAGTGTCATATTCAACTGCAAACCCTACCGCCACGTGGCCACGTCCGTGGTTCCTTCCACGAGACGGTGCCCTTCGAGGGCAGCCGTGGCATCCTCTTCACTGCTGCTTTTCAGAGCTCAGCTTAGTGCCACGGACGGCAAATTCTTACCCTGCACAGCCACGGTGCCGCCAGGAAGAGTCCTGGGCTTTCTGCCTTTTGGGTTGGGTGGGTGCAAACCTCCCCCCACCCCAGACAGTGGGGCGCCCCCCCCGCCTTGTCTCCACAGCCATCCCCAAGCACGTGGACGGCAGCGTGGTCCTGCACAGCAGAAGCCGATGGCCGCTGGTGGCACCTGCCATAGACAGAGCACGGCTGTGCAGACGGGGGACCTCAAGGCCCACTTGCCTACCCTCTGCTGCCGCCACACGTCCCCGCTGGTCTGTCCCTCCCCAGTGCTACGATGACATGTCCTCTCCTCAAGGGGCCGTCCCGGGCCCCCTCTGGGTTTTTTAGGAGACACGGGTGTGCCACCCGATGGCTCTCTCCACTCCCCTGGCCTGGCTTGTTTCCAGGGCAGAAGTCCACGTGGGACCCGGAGCTGCGGCACCTGCCGGTTGTGACGGGCAGATCGGGGACAGGCTTCACATGCGTGTGCATCTCAGCGACTTCCCTCAGTCCTCCCAGCTCTCCTGAGCCAGTGGAGCACGGTCCCCACGGACCCCACGGACCCGAGCTGCTGGGGAGGAATGCTCGGTTCTCAGGGCATTAGTCCGTGGGGTGTGCGGGGCCCACAGGCCAGGAGCTTACTAGCTGAGTTGTCCCATAAACCAGGGTGTGTGGAGTCGGACCCCGAGCTTCTGCGAGGCTGGGGCGGGGCTCATGTCAGCCCGACGAGGGTTTCCTCATCTCCGTGGGTTGGTGTTTGGTAGCTCAGCAGCTAGGGCACGTCTGTGTGATGGGAGCTGTGTTCTTGGTTTTCTGCTTCGGAGAGAATGTTTGCAAGGGAGAAATCCCGGCACCCCAGTGAAGCGGTCATGGCTGCTGGCCACGGGGACGCTGGTGGCTTGGGCAGGGCTGAGGGACACGGCGGAGAGCTCACTTCGCAGGCTGCTGGGCATGATGACGGCCCTCTGTCGCCGCCTGTAGGCTGGAGGGAGGCGTGCACCTGTGACTGCTAGAAGCAGGTTGGAAGCAAACGCACGTGCCCTTGGGGAGGCTGCTTCCGCCACCCGTGCCCTCCCAGAGGTAGCTGCCGACTGCCGGGCCCTCCGCAGCTGGGAGGTCCGTGCCGCACGATGCCCCGCGGCTTTCCCAGCACTCTGGCTGCTCTAGGACCTCACAAACATTTATGGGTAAGGCTGCCCGACGGCGAGGCAGACGACAAGCCCCAGGAAGGTAAGGTTCATACCGACCAGAGATGGGGGGGGCCCAGCACAGGGATTAAGATGGGCAAACAGGTGATTCGTAATCAGGTACTGTCGCCGAGGAGAGCAGCGGGCTTGTCAGCCCTCTAGCCATGAGGGTTCACCGGACACACTCGGCTCCAGGCCCGCCGAGCAGCGGGCAGGGTGGGGAGTACCGCTCGGTGGCCCATTAGCGTCTAGGGTTGGGGACGGGTGGCCCGCGTGTGACCAACACCTGCCTGGGAGGGAGCTCCCCGCCGAGGCCTGAGGTCCTGGCTCTTCCGGATCCTCCCCAGCAAGGTTGTCCTGCTCTCCCTCGGGCACTTGAGCTGGGGCCCTCGCCGCAGGAGCAGGGGCTCCGAACACCGTGACCCATGGCCCCGGCCCGGCTGGCAAATGCCATGTTTGGAAAGGCGCACCGTAGAAAATAGAGGACCGTGCTGGGGTACATGCAGATCCTTCTCTTGCCGTCCTTCTGTACTTCGTCGTGCCCCTCTCTTCATTCCTTCCTCGCTGTTCCTCCCACCAAACAATAGGCGTTTTGTTGGAGGGGGTCTGTGACTGTCACTTCTCCCCTTGGGACAGAGAGTGGGGGGTGGGTGTGTATGGAGATGAGTCAGGGCTTCCGGTTCTTTTTGTGCCTCCGTGCTGCCTTAAGTCCTGATGGGAGGCTCAGGTGGGGTTAGCCGTGAAGTACCTCTAATCGCAACGCATCCTCTCCAAAGGCAGGGGCTCAATGTTTCCGGACCCGGCTGATTTCTGCCATATTTCCCCGCATAAATCATCCATCACTGAGTTATCCTGGCCCTGCTTTCGTTACTGTGTCTATGTCTAGTTCATTGCAACGAGGATGAACTGTATCTTCCTGGTTGGTCAGCTTGAGTTGCGGGTTGGTGGCACGCTAACCTGAGCATGAGACTAGTCAGGGACGCCCCACTTGCCTCTCACTGCGGCTAGAGGGACAGTGCATCGCGGCCCTGGCTGCACAGTCGAACCCCCTGGGAGTTTTTACAGAACACCTGGGCCTGGGCTTGGGCCTGACCTCCAAAGGTTCTTATTTAATTGGTCCGAGTGGGCTCAGGTGGTTCTGATGTGTCGTGAGAGTTCAAACCATGCGGTTTTTAGGGGCGCCTGGATTGGTGAAGCGTCTGTCTTCAGCTCAGGTCATGATCCCAGGGTCGTGGGATCGAGTCCAGCATCGGGCTCCTTGCTCAGCGGGGAGCCTGCGTCTCCCACTGCCCCTCCCCTACTTGTGCGTGCTCTCACTCACGTGCTCTCTCTCTCTCTCAAATAAATAAGATCTTAAAAAAACCCACACCGTTTTTGGAGCATCTGTAAGACCCAGCTCGGGCTGCTTTTCCCCGGGGAAGCTTCTCTGACACCCTCTGCCCACCAGCCTCTTCTCTGTGCACGGCTGTGCCCCAGGCCCCGTGTGCCTTGTTCCTAGTGCTGACCTCCCGTGTTATGACTGGTTTGTTAGTCTATCTGCCATAAAAGCTTCCCAAGGCTGGGCACCGTGTATATTTTAAATCTCTGTACTCCCTGAATACTTAGTGTATTTCTGGGCACTAAGCACCGGTGTTGGTTGAGTGGGCGAATGACCTGCCCAAGCAGTCACAGTGGTCTGCTTGCAAGTCGGGCAGTCCCGCAGTCACACTGTGGGATCCATCTGATGGGATCTCCTCTCAGGACTCTTCCCAGGACGAACCAGCAGTCTTACGTATGTCGTGGAGACGTCTGTGCCCGGAGTCTTGCGACCGGAGTTGAGAAGCATGACTTGTTTAAGAATCTAGAGGGAGGGGGCGCCTGAGTGGCTCAGTGGGTTAAGCCTCTGCCTTCGGCTCAGGTCATGATCTCAGGGTCCTGGGATGGAGCCCCGCATCGGGCTCTCTGCTCAGCGGGGAGCCTGCTCTCCCCCCGCCCCCCCCCGCCTGCCTCTCTGCCTACTTGTGATCTCTGTCTCTCTGTCAAATAAATAAATAAAATCTTAAAAAAAAAAAAAAAGAATCTGGAGAGGGCAGAAGTGAGCGCTGGAGTCCTGAGCTCACCTCAGGCAGAGCCTTCCAGGCATTCCTCGGCCTCCCTGGATGTTCTCAGGGTCACATGGCTCCTGGGTCCGGCCTGGCAACGTGTCCTCTGTCTTAGCCATGATGCGTGTGTGCGGCCCCTCTCAGGATTCCCCAAAGCCTGCTATGGGAACCCGGGACAGATTCCTGTGTGGAAAGGACCGCACGGGACTGGGGTGTATGCCAAACCACCTGGAACACTGAGCTCTCCTCCAAAAGCACTTAGTTTTCAGTGGGAAGCTGCCAGGGAGCCTCGTTCGAAATGGGTGTGGACCTTGCAGGATGGGTCCGGCGATTATTTGCAAAGAGCCCTCTTAGGACCGTGCGAAAGTGAAGTGCGTGCAGGGAGGGACCTTGTCTTGCTCATCTTGCTCATCTCCGGGCCCCGTGGGGCTTCCAGCAGCGCCTGGCTGGGGGCGGGGAGACACTTAGAGCCTTGGGTCGGTAGATGGGCTTCTTAGTGCCGTCTCAGCTGTCCTGCGCGCCCCAGACGTTCCAGACACTGTCATTTCTGGCAACGGGGCTAGTTCTACCCGGTGGAGGCTGGGAGGCTTATGGCCAGACTGCGAGCCGACGGCCACCAGCCTTCCCCCTCACCCTCAGTAGATGCCCAAACCGGAGAGGTGATAGTAGGACCTGAGGTTGCCCCAAGGTCAGCTTCCGGGGCGAAGTCAGCCAAGACGCTTGGCAGCTTTCCAGTCTCCGTATAGCACTCCCGGGTCAGCAGCAGGTGCCGGCCCTACTGAGCGACCGCACAGCGACGGCACACGCTTGACTCGGGCCTCCCCGCCCAGACCTCGCTCAGGCTTCAGCCCGGTCATCACGCCCTCCACCCAGCACAGCTTGGGTCACATTTGCTGTAAGATGTCGCTTTTACCGGGAACGATGGAGCTGGCTCAAGGTCAGTTGCCGCGATTTCAGCGAGGCCATGGGGATGGTCATTCAAGTCGAGAGCTGCACTATCCCTTACAGTTACCAGAGCCAGCATACAGCAGTGGAAATGGACAGAAATGCAAATGAAATGCAATTAAAATTCAGTTTCGCAGTCATACGAGGCCACGGCTCAAGTGCTCATGGGACTCAAGTAGTCACACATGGCTAGTGACGCCCCTTCTGGCCAGCGCAGAATGGAAGACGTGCGTCACAGTGGAAAGTTCTGTTCGGTAGCACTAGTCTCAAGTGCCCAGAGCCCAGGGCTGCGTGCCCAGCTGACGAGCGGCAAGCTCTCTTTCCAGGGGTGCTCAGCCCCTCTGCACCTGTCACAGCCCCTCTGCACCGCTGACTAGGAGAACTTTTCCCAGTGTGGCGAAAGGAGGGGAGCCGCGCCTCTGCTCCTGCACTCGTTAATGCAGCGACACAGGGCGGCCCTACTGGTTACGAGGTTGTGTTAGGTGGAACCACATGAAATTGCCTTGTTCGTAGGTTAGAACGGGTTCAGTGGCATCAATTTCATAAGGCTTGACTTCATGGAAGGGGAAGGGGAAAGAGTGACAGAGATTCAGGGGCCGGAGGAGCATCTGTGGTTTGTTCCTCTTTCAGTCCTGTCTTTGTATACCGTGGTTGATGAAAACCCAGAGTTTGAACTCAGCAAAGGGTGGTTGACCGACGGCCTGTTTGTTCCTTGTGTGCCACTGCTGCATGAGGAGAGGTGCCTGTGAGTCCGCGGAGTGTAGTGGAATAGTTAGGATGCGTACAGCTCTAAGATAGCCTGGCTTTGTGCGGACAGGACAGGAAGCAGCGAGTTCTCTGTCCTGCAAGGAAGGTCATTCTGGAAGAAGCAGGAAGACCAGAAACGGAGCAGAAGATAAGACAAACCAAGAGGGAGCCAGGGCACTCGTCCTCTTGGCCACCAAAGACCACACCGCAGAGTGAGGAGCTGTAGGACGGAGAAGAGGCCACAGCCCACGTAAGGCACAAAGGCCTCGTGTCCAGAACTCCTGTAACTAAGAGAAATTAACTAGTCCCACGGCAAAGTGGGCATTTCGCGAGAGGGCATATCCAAATCGACATGGAAAGACGCTCAGCCTCACTTGCCATCAGGAAAACGCGATGGTGGCAGTAGGAGACCTCAGCACATCTTCCACCGGAATCCCTCCCGGGAGAGACCCCGGCCGCGCCCCTGGAGCACCTGTTGGAGCAGTCGCCCCCTGCCGGTGGGATGTGAGCAGGGGCTCGGCAGAACAAAGAGTCGAATGTGTGCGGAGCCGAGCACTTCCGCTTCCAGGTTCACGTGTGGCTTTAGCGAGGCTGTCTGTGATAGTCGCACACCGGAAGACTGGATGCCCATCGACAGCAGAAGGGGTCAGTTCACTGTGCGGAACACTACGCACCGATGAACAGAAGCCAATGATCGCTACGTTCAACAAGAACGGGGCTCACAGGTCCGATGTGAGTGCAGGAAGGTTGACAGAAAAGGACACATACTGTAGAGTTCCACTTATCTGAGCTTCAAAAACAGGCCAAACTAATGTACGGTGAGCGGAGCCCTTGGGCAGCAGGGAGGGCGGTGACTGGGAGGGTCCCGGGGTCGTCGTTTCTCGGCCTGGTGATGGTGATGCTGGGGTGCCAACCCTGTGATTTTCACGAGGCTGCAAGGTATGTGATTTCTACACTTCGCTGTGTGTCGACAACATTTTGAGAAGCCTTCCGATGGCTCGCGGACGGTGGAAGGAGAGATCCGCACTGAGAGCGCAAGTCAGTGGTTCACGAGCGGAGCACTCACCCTGAGCTGCGGGCGGGAGGCAGCGGGGGAGGCTGGCCAGCTGAGGGGGAGGGTAGAGCCCTCAGGCTGTTGCTAGGAGACGGAACTCCCGGGCCAGAGCCCGCAGTGAGGACAACTTCTCTCGCTTTGGTTAATATCCCATGAAATGACTAAATGCAAATGGGCTGACAGAGTACTAAGTATGAGGCTTCTGTGGGGTTCTTTTTCCAGAGAAATCTGAGCTCGGCTAACAGAGCCTGTGCCGGGCAGCCCCTTGATGCCCAAACCTGCCCCACCTGGAGGGAGTCACTAACGGATGTTCCCCGGATGGGGAAATGGACAAGGCGCAAAAGGGATGCACTTGGAGAGGAAAGCAGGGCTGCGGGCTGGTGAGGGACCTCATTGCCTGCACGCGTCCTTCCGTTCTCGTCCGGCACAGCAGGATTTGGCAAAGGACCGCTGATCATCTATGCTGTTCCCCTGCTCATTGCCAAATGGGAAATGCTGCTGCATTATCTCGTTTTGTCGCCACTCTGGTACACGAGAGCGCTTGTACGTGTCGGGAATATTGACCTCTGTCAAACTCTGGGGTGCAGCCAGACCTCGCTGAGAGGAATCTGCGTGACCCAGAGACCCTGGTCTTGGAGCTGGACACAAACAGAGGACGTAATTTTAGGTTGTCTGGAAAGGGAGCGATTTAGTTGGGGGATGTATGTGGCATAGTTACAGGGATTTTGCTGAGATTGTATGAATGGAAAGCAGTGTGTAAGGAGATCGCGGGAGGCCACGGGGCGGACTGCGGCGTGCCTTTTATCGTCGCCTTCGGATGCCAATTTCCTGTTCTCACGGTGATCGTGCTCTGATTTTCTTTTGGAGAACAGGCTTCTGCCGACTCTCAGACCACGTGCCGACTCTCAGACCACAGTGGTGGACTCAAGGGTAGGCACGAGATGCAGACCAGCTCCCCAGCCATGACATTCCATTTCTGAGCCTTTACCCCGGGAGGAGAGAGTGGTTGGGGCAGTGGGACATAAGCCTGGAGTGAGTGCATGGGAGGCGTCTGCCCAAATGTAGCCAGGCAAGTCGAAGATAGGGCAGGAGACGCAGAGACCAGGTTTGATGTCCTCATCCACGCTCCAGGGACAATTACACATCTGTACCTCTTAGTGTCATGAGCCGCTTGTATTTTGGGGCACGCGGTGGCTCATTTAAGCATCTGACTCTTGCTTTCGGCTCAGGTCATGATCTCAGAGTTGTGAGATCGAGCCCTGTGTCAGGCTCTGTGCTGGGTATGGAGTCTGCTTAGGATTCTCTGTTTCTCTCAATCTCTCTGCCTGCCTTCCCCTCCCCACCCCGCCCGTGGCTCGTGCTCTCTCTCTAAAAAACAAAAAATAAATGGGGCACCTGGGTTAAAGGCGCTGGTGGGTTAAAGCCTCTGCCTTCAGCTCAGGTCATGATCTCAGGGTCCTGGGATCGAGTCCCACATCGGGCTCTCTGCTCAGCGGGGAGCCTGCTTCCTCCTCTCTCTCTGCCTGCCTCTCTGCCTACTTGTAATCTCTCTCTCTGTCAAATAAAAAAAACAAAAAAACAAAAAATAAAAACCAACCAAACAAAAGCCCCTCCTGTTTTGCTTGAGGCCACGTGAGTCGGGTTTCTGAAACTTGCGGCTGAGAATCCCGTGCTCGCGATCAGCTACGAGAAATGCATAATCATGACCATGAGCTTTGGGCATGTTTGATGCGCAACGGCTCTCCTTCAGTCCATGAGAGGACAGCAGCCTTTCCTGAAACACCTAACGGTCAGGACTTAACACAGTAAAGGAAAGGCCTTGTCGAATAAGTGCTTTTGTTTTGGTTTGGCTTCCAAAGCCCGAGAGGACTTGTCCTACCGCACATCGCAGCTCGTTGCCTGGTCCCGTGCACCCCCGAGGACGGATACCCCACCCTCGACGGCCAGTGTGTCCTTGCGAACCTGGAGCTGAGTCAGTGCACGGTGCACGCACGTCACAGCAATGGCCGCATGTTCTGGTCTGTGCAGACACGTGACAGCCGCGAGTTCCTGCCGTGGAGGAGGGGCGAAGGCAGTGGCTTGGCCGCCATCAGCGTTAGTCAGACCTAGGCTGGCGTGGGATATTGGAAGACCAGAAGACCAGTGGTGTTCAGGGGTCGGGGCTCTTGGGGCCTCAGATCCAGCCTGAGGAACGGGGTGTAAAATGTGGGATTGAGGAAGGATGGCTCCTAGGAGTACAGGTGGAAGGTGCTAGAAGGTCCAAGAGGTACCAGAACAGGCGCAGAAAGCAGCAGGAACGGGCAAGGCACAGGAGACAGGGACACCGGGGAGCCCTGCCATATCCAGGGGTGGGATGTGGGCTGCTCCAGGCCATTTTGAAGGGTCTGCCCGAGTTCCAGGCTGCCACTGCGGTGTGGGCAGGTGCCTGGGGACACAGAGAGATGGGCTGGGGGCACAGCACTTCCCATTGCCATGGTTACCTCTCCTCCGCTCTCCCGTTCTACCATGAGTGTTTGTGTTTTATCTTCCCACCAAATCTGCGCCGGGCACGGTGTAGACCAAGGTGGGTACTCAGAAAGCCCGATGAGCTTGCAAGCTTGCTGTGTGCACGCCCACACCACCCGCGGGGCAAGTGCCTGGAGGGACGCGACACGAGTCAGCGCAGACGGCCCTGGGGTCTGCGCCGGTGGTGGCAGCGGCCGGGAGGGCTCGACCCTGCTGTCCCCGTGACCACGACGGCACTTGCTCGCCGTCATCTGTTCCAGGCGTCGTGTGAGCCGCTTCAACGACTCCCTAGTCCTGACAGAAAGTACCGTTTCTTCCAGGAGGAGACTTGGGCGTCCTCGCGTCACAAGAGCACCTGCGAAACGGCTGTGGTACAACTGTGGACTCTGGCTGACAGCTGTCACTGAGGCAGCAAGCCCCGGGGGAGGGGACGGTTCTGCTGAGACAGGAGCGGACGGCAGGAGAGCACGCGCACACCACACACGGTCACGCACACATGTACACGTACACGCACACCACATGCATGCACATCACACATGCAGACACATGCACGTACCACACACGTGCACACACCACACACACATGCAACACATGCATGCACACATATCATATATGCACATATGCACACCACACATTCGTGTGTACATGCACGTGCACAAACAACATACATACACACACCACACGCACACACCACACACATGCACACACATCATATATGCAAACACACGCACACACCTTCATGCACACATGCATGTGCACAACCACACAATACACATGTGCATACACCGCACATACCACACACATGCACACACATCACATATGCACACACACCATACATGCAGGCACACATGCATGTGCATGAACCACACACACACCACACACATGCAACACATGCATGCACATATATCATATATGCACACACACCACCAACCTGTAACGCCTGCTAAGCAGATAGTAGGTGGTAAGTTCTTATTTGAATGAATAAACGGATGAGTGACATGGGATTGGATCTGAGGTGCGGGCACGGTTAAGCCGGGTGACCGAGGATCTCCCGTGCCCGTGGAGGAGTTGGACAGTTCGTCTCTAGGGTGGTAGGGCTCATTAACTGAAATGCTGAGTTCATTTGATGGGGCCAGGCAGTAGAGAGTTACGCTTTAGTGTTGGAGATTTAAGAATTTTAGATCTTCAATCTGTCTGAAGATGTCACCAGATTTTGTCCCTTGATTCTATAAAAAAATGACTGTTAAAAATACCAGTTGCCGACTTAGAATACCCAAGTAGCGAGTCTGTGGTCTCAGAGATGAGTTTTCCTGCGTGCAAGCCTTTAGTAGCAGTAACGGACTCAGGAGAGCACCGCTGGAAAAAGCCAGCGGTGAGAGCAGCGTGAGTGTGGTGTCATCTTCTCGAACGACAGAGGCTAAATACAGCTTCCGAGACTACTCGTCATCACCGTAGGCAGGGTCCTCCTCCCTGAGCCTCGCGCAGCCTCGTGCGGATGGGATCCATCCCATTTCTCCCCTTCTCACAGCTGTCAGACGGGCTGGGATTTCGGCCCCCGGGTAGGACAGAATCTGCAACAGGAAGGTCCGGGAGGCCGGTTTCTTCAGAACCTCCGTGCGGATCCCTCGGTGGCAGGCGCGGCTGCTGTGCTGGCAGGTCCTCAACGCGCTTTGGGGATTCGGCCTTCTCAGAAATGAGGCAATCAGAGACACCTACCAGCCTGTGCCTCGGAGCCCATCTGCTATGGGTCGAACTGTGCCCCCCGGAAAGATAACATTGAAATCCCAACCCCTAGGACCAAAGAATGGGACCTTATCTGGAATAGGCTCTTTGGAGATGTGATCACGTTAAGACGAGGCCACCAGGGTGGGCCCTAATGCAGCATGGCCAGTGTCCTTGTAAGAAGAGGTAATTCCACGTGCCGCGTGAAAGCAGGGACACGCACGGGGAAGGCCACGTGACAACAGGCGTGGACACCCACGCGCTGCAGCTCAAGCCAGCGCACGCCAGCGGCCAGAAGGGGCCAGGGTGGATCTCCCTTCCTTCAGGGGGAGCACAACCCTGCCGACGCCTCGATTTCACACTCCTGGCTGCCGGACTGGAGGAGAACGCAGTTCTGCTGGTGTAAGCCGCCAGAACGTGGCGCGTACGGTGGGCTCTTTGTCATGTAGACTCTTCGAATGCTCAAGGGTCACGGGGCAGAGGTGGAGGGAGAGCAACCTTGCAAAATGGGGCTCCTGGGACTCCTACCCTTGTTGTCACTGGGGCTGGGAGCTCGGCCGGCTTCCCGTGCTTGTTCCCTGCTCTCTCTAGACTCCAGTGCCTCTTGACGTCCAAAGAATCAATTGCCACCCCTTGTGCTTTCTTCCTCTGAGCCCCCCAATCCAAGGCCGTGGTTCTGCTCTAACTTACGTCCTTATTAACTCTACCCTGGGTATCTCAGTAGCTTCTTGACAATCAGATTTCCAGCCCATTTTCTTCATTGTCACATGGATGGTCTTCTTATGACACGGCTCAGATAGTTTTAGTCCCTCAAAATCTTCAGTGGTTCTCCTTGCCCAAAGTATCTGGTTCAACTCCTGGTTGTGGCCTCAAGACCCTGGGGGATGCAGCCCCAACCCGCCTTTCCAGCTTCCTCGCCTGCCGTGTCTGTGTCCCCGACACTCGCCACGCGGCACCTTGTGCCATTCATGCCTCTGTCTTTAGAGATCCTCTTCACTTCCATTCAGACCCACCTCTCCAGGTAGCTTTCCCTAAGCCACCGACCTGGAATTCATCAGCCCCCAGTTTGCCTTCCTGCTCTGTTCTGCTCCCTCTTCTACTGGAGTCGAAAATGCCGTGTATTACAACTGCTCGCTTTCCCTCCAGATTGTAAGCTGCTCGAGGAGTGCCACTGAGTTTTACTCCCTTCTGTGCCCTGTGCTCTTGGGACACGCCAGCCAGTGCTTGAAGTCTATTGAAACCACACAGTGGGGGCAGTGGGGAGGCCGGCCTCCACGGGTATCATGGCTGCAGCATTTCTGCTTCTGTCTCCGTAGGTGGAAGTTCGAGAAACGGTTATGGGGGCGCGGGGGGGGGGGGGGCACGTAGCC
>CM052893.1:1097131-1185322 GCA_028534135.1 Potos flavus | reverse complement strand
CTTCTATGTCACTCCTGAATTAAGGCTTTCGAAACTCTTCATTTCCACTCGAGCCTTTCTCTGGAAAATCCACTCTGCTGCAAAGTGGGGCTAATTCCGCCCCCGCCCCCGCCCACCCCCGCGCGGATGTCGTGGGCAGGATGGCTGTAAATGGGGCACTTTGAGACTCTCCGGTGTGTCAACAAGCCGGGAGTTTCATTCATTTAAAAAATGTAAATAAATGCAGCTGCATCTGGCCGTGGGAGCTACAGAAGTGGGACCGTGGTGCTAAAACCAAGGGAGGAGATGCTCTAAATTGAGAGAGACGCCCAGCCTGAGGGGTAATTTAAGGAGCATTAATAAATATATTTAGAAGACTCAGGCAGCAGCACTCATACCTCCAGCTTGTCTTTTTTCCACCCCGTGAGCTAGCAGAATTCATAGCGACAGCTTCAGAACAACAGAGAAAGAACCGGCTGCTTCCCAGAACCAATTAAGGGGTGAGAAAAGGAAGTCTCATGTGTTAAACATGCGTGTGGAAATTCTCCGTTACTATACTTAAAGTAATTATATAACTTCATATTTCTCATAAGAGTATTTTATTAGGCGTTAAACAGTGTCCGGCTTTCAAAAACCACATTTTCCAGAAATCAGCCTGAAAGTCTGTTTGCTTGAGGAGCTAATGCACTGTCTCATAAAAATGCCATTGTAAACGCACCTGGGTCCCCAGGCTGGCCCACAAAAGCCATTTAAACTTCATAATATTGACGCCATGTTGTAGATTTGCGAGAAAAATTTGTTAAAGAAACAAAACCAAAACAAAACCCATCTTCCTTGCAACAGTAGCACTGATGTAAGTAATTTAATCTCTCATGCCTCAAATTGATTAAGGAAGGTTTTCATTTTTCCTGAATGATGATGCCTATGGGAAAATAGGATTAATTAAGGGAGGATGAACGTATACCTTGGCGCCGTGGTGGAGAGTCTGCAGGGAGAACGTGGGTCCTTCCTCAGGCTTCCGGACTGAGGCTGGGGGTTCTCGAGGACTTTAAATCTCACTTCCCAAAGCTGGCCTTCCTTCCTCCTTGTATGGACACCCTCCGGCGCTTCTGTATGCTGACCGTGACTGGGCTCACGTTTCCTTGGCTCAAAACATGGGGAAAAAGGAAGGCAAAGGGAGGGACATTTTCCTGCAGGAATGGAGCACAAGTTGTGCGAGAGGAAAGAGGAAGAGGTTCTTGAAAAGTGTGCGTGTGTGTTGGGAAAAATAAATTTGCCATATTGGGGAAATGGGGCCGAGTCAGCAAAAACACCCCAGTTCCCTTCAAGGAGAAGCTGTCGGTTAGATTTGAGCGTGCCCGCCGTTAGCTGGCCGGGCCATGGCCTCTCACACCGCAGCAATAAGCAGGAAGGACACGGCATGAAACCCACGGATCTTTTTCATGGGACATTCATGAGTTCGTTGCTTGTAACTTTGGGGCTTACTGCTCTCTCCCAGGAGTGACTTTGAATTTTATAAGTATAATCATGATTCATTTCTCTTGCATTTCCCACACAGGGTAAACTACCGTATCCTATTTTAAAAATGTTTCTCTCTCTCTCTCCATCGCCATCACTTCCAATCCACCTCGCTACCACTATTGACGCGATACTTCCATCGTACCCTTCTCTATACAAAGATTTGGTGGTTTCCTGTTTTCTTGGCAAGTTGAACCTTTGTGCCAAGTGCTTCCGCCCCCATCACAAGGCCACCCCATTTCTGGCCAGGCCCGTGTCCCCCACCTCCTATCAGATCCCTCTGCTGTGACTCGGCCTTGAATCCTTGCTGTTCTCGGCAAATGCTACAACCCTTCCAGGGTCGGCTCGGTTTCCTTCTTGTCGGAAACAGAGTTTGGGATGTCTGCTCTGCCTGTAATAATTTAGGCACAGGAGATCCTAGCAATGATGTCTATGATACGTGGCCCCGCCTTCCGAGGAGCAACCCTTGACTGGGCGAAGAGAGGACATGGGACTGACCCCCAGCCTGAGCATCTGGAGGTGGAACGTGCCGACCGAGGAACGGAGGGTCGGCTGCATGCTCTTCTGTGGAAGACAGACGGTGGGAGCCTAATGGTAGAAAGGCACGCGACGCTCAGGGTTCTTGGCGGAGAACTACAGAAACTGATCCTGGGGAACCTGGGCAGAAACGACTCGTTACCAGGGTGTACGTGGCTCCCAGAATCAATAGGGAAGCGGGGGAACGCGGTTTGGAAAATGGTGTCTGCTCAGGACCGAGGGGTGGGAAGGCCACCGTAGGCTCCACTGTCACGCCTACAGTGCACTCCTCCATGGAGCAGCCGCAATGATCTTTCTGCAGTTTAACTCAGAGCACGATACTCTCCTGCTGTTCTAGAATAAAGAATTCCTCTGGTCTTTGTCCCAGGTTCGTAGCACAGAGCTTCTAAACCCTTAGGATTTCCCCAGTGATGGGAGTGCCGTTGTTTTTCATGGTGGATCTTGATAGTTTATGAGAACAGGATGACTCAGGATGGGGAGAGGCCACGTCAGAAACACCCGCCACGCGATCAGAGGGTCGGGCTGTGAGCCACAGAGGTCAGCCTGCCCTTGGGGGAGGAAGGGGGTATTGACGACACCATTCATCCATGTGGCCCACGATTCAATCCGCCGTGCCCATGGTGATGAAGCCCCAGCAGACGTTCTGGACATGGAGGCTCAGGCAGGCGAGCTGCCCTGCTTGGTGACATACCCTGAGTCCCTGGGGAGAGGATATGGACGCTCTCAGACCTGGCTTTATGCGGCTCTTCATGTGGCTGGTCCCGATTTGTACCCTTTATGCGCAACTGTAATCAGAGGTGTAGAGCTTTCCTGAGAGCTGAGGGGGCCATAGAAACCCCTGAGTTTTCACCCAGTAGGTCAGAAGTGTGGGCGGCCTTAGGACCCTGAACCCACGCTGGTGTTGAAGTAGTGACAGCTTTCCTGGGGGCTGTGCCCTTGAACCTGAGGGTCTGTGCTGACCCTGGGCAGTTAATTGTATTAAACCAGAATGTCTGAGAATGAAGGAAGTTCTCACTGGCCTCTCTGGCACCCTGTCCGCCTGTGTTCCTCTTTGTTTGCTCCAGCCTGACCCTGGCCTTCATACTTGCCATGCTGGTTTCCTGCCAAGACCTCGCACCTGCTGTTCCCTCTGCTGGGAATGCCTGTCCTCAGATCCGCCCACGGACTTCTCCGCGGGTGGGAGAGCTGCTGGTCTTGTGCGCCTCAATAACCAAGACCTAGAACAGCAACTTGGTTGGTCGATTGGTTCTAGATCACAGGTCACAGAAGAGCCCCAGGGAGCCTGTTAATTATAATTCTGCAACCTACAAGATGAGATTTGAGGCCTGACTTTTTAGTAGATCGGCTCCGCGGCTGTGAGAGACACGAGGTTCTCTTTCACGGTTGGAAAGGCTTTATGGGTCTCTAGCCTTGACGTCAGCGGAGGTAGTAAAGCTTGGAGCTTGTCGTTTTCCCCGGGAACTCACTGTTCAGAAGCAGCCAGCCCGTCCAGAGCCTTTTATGTTCATCATTCCCACCTAAATGCTCAGTTAGGCCACACTGCTTCTCCTCCAGCCTTGTCGTCCGCAGCACTTCCTCCCAAGCAGCCCACGGTGAGAATTTAGGTGACCGTTGGCCCCCACATAGCACGGACGCCAGTGTCGCGTCTCCCGCTGGCATCGACCAAGTCACCGCACGCGAGCCAAGGCACCTCCGATAACCAATCCCGATTCCTATCTCTGGGTCCGTTTGCAGGGCTGTATTAGGAGCTGAGCGTTAGTTTAGTTGGGGAGCATAAACTACTCTAGGTTTTTAAACGGAGGGAATTTGGTAACAAAAGGTCTTGCCACGGAGGGGGAGCAGAAAGGGGAAGGAGGAATGATTCAAACGCTGGCTGTTTCTGGAAGCCCGTCCGCCTCTGGGGCTGGCTGCACAGATGAGAGCGTGGTGTTGGCGCCACACCCCTAGCATCACAGTGAGGACCGCCTCTCCCTGCCTCTGGCTTTCCCATCTCCTTCCAGTGCCTTCTAGCGCAGAACCAGCTGGCAGGGGAGTCCGGAAAATGCAGTCTTCAGGCTCCTGCCCTGGGGTGGGGAGGAGGTGGAGCAGGCGAGGATTTGCTGCGAGGCCACCGGCTGTGTGTGGCCCAGACTCCGGGTCCCCCGGCGAGCCTTCCTTCCTCCCAGACCAGAGCAGATCACGCTCTGCTCCCTCTCAGAACTCCCTGGACCTAAACCCTCATGGATCTTCCTGTGGTTTATCGTGTATTACGTTTATATGTACACACATATGTTCTCCCTGCTAGAAGCTTCTAGAAGGCAGGGCCTGTGTAGTGTCGGCAGCTCCACCACATCATGGATGGTCACAAACATTTGTGAATGCATGCCGCACTGCAAACGCTGCCTTACTTCACACGATCTCTCCTCCGGTCCTGATCCGGATATATCGTCCGACTCCCGTGGAACTAAGGTCAGCAGAAGCCTCAGCTCTGACACATCAGTGTGCTGGCATCTGTGACACTGTCTCATTGTCCGCCCATGGTCCCCATGGAGCATCTTTCCCAAAGAGACAGAGCTGGGGCACGTTGGACGCGGGGCACGGCATAGCTCTAGACGGAGCGCAGATGTGTAGCAATGGAGCCCGTGACAGTCGTCAGCCAGAAAGCAGACATTCAGCCACGTGATCAGATCACTGAAGGAGTCATCGATGGCCCCAGGATGGGTGAGTACATAGGGCTCCCTGTGTTCACACCTGCAAGGCCGTCTCCACGCTGAAGGCTGAATGACCAAAATGTTGTCAAAATTCAGAACAGCAATGTTTCCTAACAACTGGGGATGCTTCAACTTCTCTGGCAATTTGACAAACGAGTAGGGAAGAACAGAGGGGGCCTATAACTCTGAATTGGTCTGGAGACAACGGTAGAGGCTTTGACGTTAAGAAATTCCGTCTTTTCCCTTTTCTTTCCCAGGCTTTGGCTGGTCCTTGCACCATAAATCCTAAAGGAGGCAGTGCTGAGAGTAGACACGTGTGACCCTCTGGGTGCCCGGGCCTGGAGGAAACACGGTCTTCTCGAGCCCCTCTGAATCAACGTTGATGCTAACCGAAGTTTATTAGAACTTAGATTGGTGTTTCATGGTCATAATATATTTGGTTAACAATTGTTCATTTTAATTGTGACTTCACCGAATCATTGTTAATTACTGAGAAATCAGAAGTCCCCCAAGGAATTGCTTTTTTGGGGGCACCTGGATGGCTTAGCTGCTTAAGCATCCAGCTCTTGATTTTGGCTCAGGTTGTGATCTCGGGGTCATGGGATTGAGCCCCGCATCAGGCTCCGTGCTCAGTGGGGAGTCTGGTTGGGATTCTCTCTCACCCTCTCCCTCTGCCCCTCTCCCTGTTCATTTTCTCTCAAACAAATAAATAAGTAAATCTTTTTGGGGAAAAAAAAAGAATTGCTTTTTCTATCTCTGTTGATTGCCTACTGCTCTTATTAAAGGAAAATTTTGGGTTAGGAAATGCCAGTGTTTTTCAGTTATTTCTCAGGCTAACCAGGTGGGGTTCAATGGAACTCCATCCACCCAATCAGCCATACACTTTATGCACCATCCATTCACCAAACCTGTACTGGACACCTATTATTGATCACCCTCCATCCTACTGGCCACGAGATGCCTGTCACTGATGGGGGAGCATGGATTGCCCCTGGGGTGCTGCAGTGATGAAGCAATCAAAACTTTAATGGGGGTCAGCTGGAACAAATGCACTGGCCAGGGTAATATGGCAGGCATTTGTCAGTGAAGGAGGAAGTAGTAATCCAGAAAAGGAAACCAGAACTGGAGGGTTGATGACAGGGCCAATCAGTGCGTTGAAGAAAGACAACGAAGGCTAGAGGTAGTCACCAATTAAGGCCAAGCATAAAAGCTGTGCCAAATGGCCCAGAACTTAATGGGAAGAGTAGCAGGTGACTGAGAGAGGGCCAAATTCTCAGTTCTGTCAAGTCTACTACACCACGGTGAGGGCCCTGAGTGGGGCAGAGTAGAATCCGAGGCATGCAGTGGGAACATCTGGGTCGGTAAAATCTTGAATCTCTAGCTCCCTCTGACCCTTCCGGGCTCACAGAAGTAAACCTGTTCCTCTCCGTTAAAGGCTAGCACTCCCTCTTCAAGTGACATCGCTCTTCCTGATGTCACCAGGCCAAGTAAATAGGGTTGAGTCCTACCATAGCCTGGCTAGGAGAAGTGATGGCCTGCTAAGAGAGGAAAGGGACCATACTCTGAAGGAGCTACAAGACCTCCACACCATTCTCTGGCATGAGCTGGGAGAGTGTATGTAGGAAAGGATTCTGACGGTCTAGATCAGTATATGTGGGAAAGGGTTCTGAGAGTTCTAGATCAGCATATGCAAGGAAGGATTATGAGGATTCTAGATCAGTGTATGTAGGAAAGGATTCTGAGATTTCCAGATCAGCATATGCAGGGAAGGATTCTGTGAGTTCTAGATCAGCATATGCAAGGAAGGATTCTGAGGGTTCTAGATCAGCACGTGCAGGGAAGGATTCTATGAGTTCTAGATCCGCATATGCAAGGAAGGATTCTGTGAGTTCTAGATCAGCACATGCAAGGAAGGATTCTGTGAGTTCTAGATCAGCATGTGCAGGGAAGGATTCTGTGAGTTCTAGATCAGCATGTGCAGGGAAGGATTCTGAGGGTTCTAGATCAGTGTATGCAGGAAAGGATTCTTTTTGATCATATGAAATACAGTTATAACAAGTGTTTTTTTAAAATAATTTTAAAAAAAATTTTATTTATTTGACAGAGAGAGAGAGAGATCACAAGCAGGCAGAGAGGCAGGCAGAGAGAGAGGGGGAAGCAGGCTCCCCGCTGAGCAGAGAGCCCGATGCGGGGCTCAATCCCAGGACCCTAAGATCATGACCTGAGCCGAAGGCAGAGGCTTTAACCCACTCAGCCACCCAGGCAGCCCCATAACAAGTGTTTTTATAGCCATGTCCACCAATTCTATAATTTTTGTGATTTCTGGATCAGTTTCAGTTCACAAATTTTTCTCCTTGTTATAAATTATATTTTCCTGTGGATGCCAGACACTTAATTTTACCTTCTTAGGTCCTGGATCCTTTTGTATTTCCTCTATTATCAAACTTTATTTTGGGATGTGGTTAAATTAACAATTAGATACTTTCCAGTCTTCTTTCAATATTTGTTAGGTGGGACAGAGCAGCATTTAATCTGGGGAGAATTTCCCCCCAATACCGACACAGACGTTCTGCATACTCTACTGAGGTGCTGTGAGTTACCACGAGTTCTCACTCTGGCTGGTGAGAACAGCTGTGACTGTGGAACCTCCAAGGATTGTTCTTTCTAAGCTTTTCTTGGGTTTCTTTCCCCAGCCTTAGTTTCTTCACACGTAGGAGCTGCTCAGTACTCAGCTGATGCCTGGAGGAGGACCTTCTGTAGATCCCCTGAACTCTTTCTGTGTACAACTCTCTCATCTTTGGTACTTGGTCCAAAGTACTTGGTACTTGGTACCATCTTTGGTACTAGCTATCTCGGCCCTCCTGTACTCCCATGTCTGTGTCCTCGGCTCAGGGAGACCAGGGGGCTCTGCCCCTATCCTCCTCCCCGCTCTCTGAGCCATAGCCTGGAAACTCAAGGAAGACAGGAAGGTAGGCCAATGTTGGACTCACATTCTGCCTGTCGGAGATCACCGTCCTTCATCTCCTGCCTTCCAGTGTCTTGAACACCATAGTTTTATAGAGTTCGTTTTCTTAGTTGGTTCATGCAGGAGGTAAATCTAGTCTATATTTCTCCATCTAAGCTGGAAGTAAGTCTAGAGTTACCTTTTTTCCTTTAAATAATATATTAAACTTACATTTCCTAACCTATCAATCTTCATAAATGAGTCAATGTCTTGACTCTCCCTGTGAAATGTGAAAAAATTGTACTCCGACAGCACCTCCCTTCTCAATCTCCTGGTTTTGGCATGTTGTGAAATTTTGCCCCAATATATTATCATCAAATTATTATTATTTTAGAATTATGTGACTCTTCTTCCAAGATTTATAGTGATTTTATCATGTATTATAACTGTAGTTACCAGGATTTGTTTCTATGTTTAACTGAAACCAGATTACCACCTTTTTTTTTTTAATACCTTGGCTTCTCCGTGCATGAATTCATTATTTTGATTCTTCTTTTCATTGCAGAGTGCTCTGTTGAAGGCAGAGTGCTCATGTCATTTACCGTGGTGAATTTACATTGACTTGTACCCTTCGCTTCCCAGACTCAGCGCACCCAGAAGGGCTCAGTCTGTCCAGGGGGGTTCTTATTGCCCAATTTCACAAAAGAGTCACAAGGAATCTAGTAGATGATTTTGTTCATTTATAATGAAAAATTTAGCTCCTTTCAAGACCAAGACACTGATGTTCTCTGGTCAGTGTATTGTGTCCCAATAGGAAACTTACACAGCAGGTCAAATTTTAAAGATTTTATTTATTTATTTATTTGAGAGAAAGTGTGTGTGTGTGTGTGTGCACAAGTGTTGGGAGAGCGGAGGAGGCAGAGGAAGAGGGAGAAGCTCCAGCAGACTCTGTGCTGAGTGTGAGCCCCACATGGGGCTCGATCTCACGACCTTGGGATCATGACCTGGGCCAAACCAAGAGTCGGATGCTTAACCTACCGAACCATCGGGGTGCCCCAACAAGTCAAATGTGCAATCACAGCAAGATGGTTGTGGGAGTGAGTTGTACTTTTTTTTTTTTTACCATTTTTTTTAAATTCAAGTGCAATAACATACAGTGTTATATTAGTTTCAGGCGTGTCATGAAATGATTCAGCATTCCGTACAATCCTCAGTGCTCATGATGGTAAGTGTAGTCTTAATCCCCCACTCCCATTCAGTTCTCTGTATTTAAGAGTCTGGGGTTTGTTTGTTTTTCTCTTTTTCTCTTTGTGTTGCTTCTTAATTCCACATGAGTGAGATCAGGCGGTGTTTGTCTTTGACCGACTGTGTCACTCAGCATTATATCCTCTAGGTCCATCCATGTTGTTACAAATAGCAAGATTTCATTGCTTTTCATGGCTGAGTAATATTCCATTGTATATATCACCACATCTTCTTTATCCATTCATCTACTGATGGACACTTGGGCTGTTTCCACAATTTGGCTATTGTAAATAATACTGCAGTTGACTGCATAGGAGTATATATATCTTTTTGAATTAGTGTTTTCATATTCTTTGGGTAAATTCCCAGTATTGGAATTACTGGATCATAGGGTAGCTCTATTTTTAACTTTTTGAGGCCCCTCCATCCTGCTCTCCATGGCGGCTGCACCAGTCTGCATTCCTACCCACAGTGCACGAGGGGTCCCTTTTCTCGTCCATGTCCTCGCCAACCCCTGTCATTGTACATTTAAAATACTTGAAGAGCTCAGGTTCAGAGCACCCACCTGCGATGTGGAGATGTCCCTACTGTGTGCACTCGGGGTCTCTGGGCAAAGGCATCCCTGCTCGCAGGTGCCCGGAGTGGGTGCTCCCGGCAGCAGCTGCCTCTGACAGCCGTGGAGGCTGGGTGTTTGCTAATCCGATCCCTACTATTTTTTCTTTTTAAAGATTTAATTTATTTATTTGAGAGAGCGAGTGAGAGAGCACAAGCAGGGCGAGCATCAGAGGGAGAAACAGACCCCCCCCCCAACTGAGCAGGGAGCCCGATGCGGGGCTCAGTCCCAGTACCCGGGGATCATGACCTGAGCCGAAGGCGAACACTGAAGTGACTGAACCCCCCTACCCCGCCGCAGGTGCCCCACGATCCCTACAATTTTTGTGTCATTTTCTCTTTTTCGACTTTGACTCTGTAATGATGCAGCAAGAATTTGCTTGGTTAGCTGGTGTTGGGCCCCAGAAATACTTTATCTTTAGGACAATTTTTTGTACCTGTCGAATTTCATCCGTTAAGAACTGAGTTATAGTTTACTCTTTCAGCTTTGGGGGAACGTTGTAGTTGTCTCTCTGACCATGACCTTTTCTTTCTCTGAATGCCTACCTGTCATTTGTTACTTATTTCTGCCTCGTTCTGCTTGTTCCCTTTTGTAAAATGGTCTTACTGTTTCTGACTGTCCATGTCTTGAGGATACCGTCTATTGTACTCGCTTTCTACTTAGTATTTAGCACAACATCTTATACAGGAAAGATGTTCAATGGGTACTTGTCAGGGGGAATAAAAAGATTCCCTGACCCCCTTCTGTTCTTTGACACCTGAATGCCCAGATCTAGACTCATGTTCCATCGGTTCTTTAAAAAGAAGGAGATTTGGGAGCGCCTGGGTGGCTCAGTTGGTTGTGTCTGCCTTCAGCTCAGGTAGAGATTCTGGGGTCCTGGGACCGAGCCCCGCATCAGGTTCCCTCCCTGCTAAGTGGGGAGCCTGCTTCTCCCTCTGTCCCTCCCACTCCTCATACGCATGTGCGCGCTCTCTCTCTCAAATAAATAAGAGCTAAAAAAATTTTTTAAAAAAGGAGATTTGGAAACCTATTTGAGTCTGCTCGGTATTATAAGGCATGACCCGAGTCACAGGGAAGGTAGACATGAGTGAGTGAGAAGGGGAGGGAAGGAAAATACATACTAAAATGCCAAGGCAAGTATATGGATCCTCAAGTTCCCAGTTTCCGGAGCGGACTACGGAGGACGACTGCTCGGAGCGCGTGTGAGCAGCTCTACTTGGTTATCGCCCATTCTCAACGAAGCCTCCCGACAGCAGAACCCACAGCTTCTTGGGGGGCCCGGGGTCACAGGCTTCTATTAGGGACCAGCCGCGTTTGCCCATAGTCACATGTGTATCCAGACGGAGCTCAGACAATGCGGGGGCCAGAGAACAGTGGGGTGACGCCGCACGTGGCATGTGGCAGAGACCACAGTGCAGCCAGCCGTCCGCGAGGTTTGGCGTCACGAGCGTTGGCAGCAGGGGACACGGGTGTGCGGACATTCATCCCATTCGCCCACATCAGCTCCGGCCCTCCTCCTGGCTCCCTTCTTTCCCGGGCTCTGCCCAGGGGGGTGGGGGGGTGGGAGGGTGTGATCGCCTCCTGACTGCTCCTTCCACTCCAGGCGGGGTCAGGGGCACTCGCCGTGCATTCCTTCACTCCCCTGCTCTTCCTGCTGCCGTAGACCCCAAACCCGCTGAACCGTGGTCGTTTGTCTCTTAGTCACCCTTGAGCGTCGTGCTGAGGGCACGGTGCTGGTGAGAGAATGTTCGAGGCACGTCTGCCGGAAGAACAGGAGGCTTAGCAGAGGGCCGGGCTTCTGGGCCACCCGAGCTCCCCGGGCTCTATGGGACAGACACAGGGCTGATGACAGGGCTGCTGAGGCTGCCGCGGCCCGCAGACGTCACCCATCTGGAGTGCTAGACAGAGGGAGTGCAGGACCCCGTCAGAGTCCTAGCTTCTTGGCCGCGCCGCTGGACACAGGTGTGAAGATGGGCTTGCTCTGTGGGGACTGTCACGGCCACATGGGCCTCCAGCCTGCTGGCCCCTTTCCTGCCTTCTATGCCCGGTGCTGCTCGTCAGCCTGTAAGGTGCAGGGGGTTTCTTCCCTCCTGGCAAGGGTCCTTCTCTGTTCCCTTCCACACCCACCTCTGGGCTGTGGGGCCTCCAGTGGGGTGTGGACGTGTGAGTTCAGCTGGCGGTTCAGGGCACCCAGCTGATTCACCGAAGTTTGCTCTCTTTCCATGGGGGGGGCATCTCTGCGGGCCCCTGGGGCCCCCACTCCCTCGTGGACTCCCCCCACAGGCCCCGTGGGACGGTCTGCTCCTAGGTTTCCCTTCCTTCCTTCTTTTCTCCCTCCCTCCCTTCGTTTTCCCATACCAAAATGGATGTTTATAAAGAATTGTCTTGATCTTTTAAGGGCCTATGAAACACTAAACTGGCATTCAAGTAATTGATTCCTCTGTAGGAAACATCCATTTGCTGCAGATCAACCACTCAGCTGTTGATTAATTAATCATGTAGTTCTGCAAAAATTCTCCTTTTTCTCTCTGCAGGCATAAATCACCCACCACAGGGGGGTTGGAAACCACTGGAGAGCCAACAGTGAGGCGCTCCACTGGGAGGGTGGGGTCTGTGCCCCAGATTTCTAGCTCTCTGCTCAGCGCCCCGCCGCGCCCTGCCCCGAACGCCCTCCAGGATCCACCTGCCCCACGCACCCTCGCCGCATCCCGAGGAACGTGGTGGAAGGTGCGTGTCTGTCCCCCTGGCACACGCTCGCTTTGGAAAGCCATGAAAATGCTTACGCAGTAAGGCTGTGGGACGGGATCCCACGGCAGATCCAGATTTCCATGAATGACACATTTATTCCGCACTCGCTCTGTGCCCGGCAGTTTACCCGTGCTGTGCATGCACTAACTTGGCTGCTTCTCCCGGGCTCGTGAGGTGGGTTCTATTAGGCTCCTTATTTTACAGAGAAGGGAAATGAGGCCCAGAGAGGTTGGCTTGCCTTAAGACACACAGTAAAGTATGGAGCGAAGGTTCGAACCTGGGCGGTCTAACTCTGGATCCTATGCTCACAATCACGGAAGTTTGGCCCCCAAATGTGATTTCAATTTAAGGAAGACCAACACTCTTTTGGTCCTTGTGCATAGAGCTGGCTTCAGTGGCCCTTCTTTGTGGATTCAGGGCGACACTGGCCAGGCCTGTTTAAAGACCCAAGGAACTCTTTCTTTCGAGGCTTTAGCCTACAACATTAAAACTAATAAAATGCTACATTAAATGTAAATTTTTGCTATAAATACTTTGACGATGTTTTAAAAATAATTTGCCTTTGAAGTAATCTGGCTGTGAACAATTTGCTTGATTCTTGATTGGCTGTGATCCCTCATTCACATTTGGAATTCTTGTCATTGTTTCTAGATGTAATGATATTGTTATGAATATTAATTTAGCAAATGAGGTCGACATAATATTATTACACTTTGTAGAAATGTAATGAATCATTTTTTTTTTTTAAAGATTTTATTTATTTATTTGAGAGAGAGAGATTACAAACAGGGGCAGTTGGGAGAGGGAGAAGCAGGCTCCCCGCTGAGCAGGGAGCCCGATGCGGGGCTCGATCACCGGACCTTGAGATCATGACCTGAGTGGAAGGCAAACATTTAACCTATCGAGTCCCCCAGGTGCCCCATGAGTCATTTATTGACCCGGAGAGAGACGGTGAGACCGGGCTGGGCGGGAGCCGCGAATGGAATGTCCTTCTTTGGTCTCATTTCTGCCCCATGCAGCAACTTCTGCACGGGTGGCCCCATCATTTTCAGCTCGTACACGGCAGTTCGTTAAACTGCTGTGAGCTAGTACAATCATAATAAATGTTAACATCTGCATGTCGTTTTCATTAAGAAACAAATGTCTTTGAGTAGAAAGGGGATTCCCAACGTACCTGGTCATGTTCAGAGCGCTAGAAGCACCTGTGCCCAGAGGCGCGGAGGGGACCTGGGTGCCGTCGGTCATCTGGCACGGGGAGAGGAGATGGGCGCGAGTGGCCAGGACGCGAGTTATGTCCTCCTCACTCTCTGTCCAGCCGGGGTGCTGGGCCACTTCTGCTGCAGGTGATGTGCCCATTAATAATACTTCTTTGGTTTCAGAAAGAGACAGATGAAAATGCTGTATCATATCGTGAAGTTAACCTGTCACTGGTCCTTACGTCCATATTTGGCAGGATCTTCACTTTTACCTGTCAGACAAGGGGTGTAAGCCCTCGAAAGCATGAGCCAGCTCTGTCTATAGGCTCCTCCTTTTTTCTTTAAATTTTAAAGAAATATATATATATATATATATTTTATTTTATTTTATTTATTTATTTATTTATTTATTTATTTATTTATTTATTTATTTATAAATAAATAAATAAATAAATAAATAACTGTGAAAGGGCACCTGGGTGGCTCAGTCGATTTACGTCTGCCCTCATCTCAGGTCCTGATCCCAGAGTCCCGGGATCGAGTCCCGTGTCGGGGTCCCTGCTCTGCGGGGAGCCCGCTTCTCCCTCTGCCTGCTGCTCCCCCTGCTTGTGCTCTCTCTCTCTCTGTCTCTCATGAATAAATAAATAAAATCTTTAAAAAAATTAAAAGGAAGGTGTGACATATAACACAGGTAAGAAAAATACATAAGGGGCACCTGGATGGCTCAGTCGTTTGAGCGACCGACCCCTGGTTTCGGCTCCGGTCATGATCTCAGGGTCCTGAGATCGAACCCCACGTCTGGCTCTGTGCTCAGCGGGGAGTCTGCTTGGAGATTCTCTCCCTCTGCCCCTCCCCCCACTCGCTCTCTCTCACTCTCTCTGTCTCTCTAAAATAAATCTTAAAAAAAAAGTAAAAAAGAGAAAAACACATAAAAGAGAACAGCTTGTCAAATTATTATGAAGCCAGCGCTTAGGTGGAGAAGAGACCAGTGGCAGCAGCCCAGGACCCCCTGCGTGGCCCCTCTGATCGCACCCTTTGCCTCTCCCTGAAGCAGCCACGGTCCTGACTTTCATAGTTATCGCGTCTTTGCTTTTTTTTTTTGTTTGTCTTTTAGTATTTTCACCACTTGAGGATGAATCCCTACACACTGTCTTTGTTACCTGATTTGGAACTTCGTGTAATCACAGAGCACATTTCCCCCTGCACCGTATGTGTGAGATTCACCCCCGCGTTCGGGTGCAGCTCTGATTAATGTCCGTCCGGACGTGCCGTCGGGTGAACACACCGCACCCTGTTTATCCACTTGACTCCTGGCCGACACTCGCCTCACTCCACCGATGCTGCCGTGAGCGTTCCGTACGCAACACTACATGTGTCGCGGGTTATGTAATGACTTCTAGGTACTTCCCTACTCAAGACTGGAATCTTGGGGCCACCGGGTGACCTTAGCGGTCAGTACCGCAAACAGCTTCCGATGTGACTGCACCATTTTGCATGCCCTCCAGTGACACTGGGAGCTCTTGCTGCCCCACATTCTTTGCAGCGCTGGGGTCACCCGTCTTCCTGACACTCACCATCCAGGTGGGCGTATAGTGACGTGTCACCGAGGTTTCCGTGTGCCTTTCCCTCCTGATGAATGGCACTCGTATTTTCCGTGAGTTCAGAGGTCCTCTTATGGGACCCCTGTTCTGGTGTCTTGGCCTTTTCTCTACTGGGTTCTCTGGTTGAATTTTTTTTGTTGACTTTTGGTGATTTTATATGCGGTCTGCTTGTGAGCCCCTTCTCAAGTCTGTCAAAAATACCTTCTCCCACGCGGGCTTGCCTTTTCACTCGCCTCTGCTTATCAAAGCAGAAATTCAGAACTCTGATAAACCAGACTTCTTAATTTGAATGTATTCCAATGAATCTTTCTTTTCCTTTCTAATTTGTAGGTTTCCTTTCTTGGTCATATATACATTCTCCTGTATTCTTTCCTAAACGCTTAACCTTTTTTTAAATCTTCCATATATATACATACTTCATTACTTTATGTTATGTTATGTTATGTTATGTTATTTTCTCAGTGTTCCAAGATTCATTGTTCATGCACCACACCCAGTGCTCCATGCAATACATGTCCTCCTCAATACCCACCTCCATCCCCCTAACCCCTCCCCTCCAAAACCCTCAGTTTGTTTCTCAGAGTCCACAGTCTCTCATGCTTCATCTCTCTCTTCGATTTCCCCCAATTCACCCTTCCTTTCCTTCTCCCAGTGTCCTCCATGTTATTCCTTATGCTCCACATGTAAGTGAAACCGTATGATAATTGACTCTCTCTGCTTGACTTATTTCACTCAGCATAATCTCTTCCAGTCCAGTCCATGTTGATACAAATATTAGGTATTCATCCTTTCCGATGGCTGAGTGATATTCCATTGTATATATGGACCATATCTTCTTTATCCATTCATCTGTGGACGGCCATCTCGGCTCTTTCCACAGTTTGGCGATTGTGGACATTGCTGCTATGAACATTAGGGTACAAATGGCCCTTCTTTTCACTACATCTGTATCTTTGGGGTAAATACCCAGTAGCGCAATTGCTGGGTCATAGGGTAGCTCTATTTTTAATTTCTTGAGGAATCTCCACACTGTTTTCCAAAGTGGCTGCACCAACTTGCATTCCCACCAACAGTGTAAGAGGGTTCCCCTTTCTCCACATCCTCTCCAACACTTGTTGTTTCCTGTCCTGTTAATTTTTTTTCTTTCATAGTTGGGTTTATAATACACATGGAACTGATTTTTTTAAAGGTGTATTTGTTTATTTTAGAGTGAGAATGCATGAGCTGGGGGAGGGGCAGAGGAAGAGGGAGAAAAGCAGACACCACACTCAGTGGGGAGCCCGAGGAGGGGCAGGGCTCGATCCCATGACCCCAAGATCATGGCCTGAGCCAAAATCAAGAGTCAGAAGCTTAACTGACTGAGCCACCCAGACGCCCCCAGGTGGACCCGATTTTTGTGAAAGGTGTGTGGGGGGGTTAAGTTTCAGGTTTTTTCCCCTTATGTATGTTCCACCGGCCCAGAGCCTTTATTGAAAAAGTATCTTTCTCCATTACTCTGTATTTACGGTGAGGCCACGCTGCCCCCAGGCTGCCCCCAGTTAGCGGCTGAGCACAGGGAGGGCATGGGAACCAGACCGTTTCTGCCCCTCTACTTAGAGGAGGACTCTGGGGGGACCTTTGCTTGGAGACCGCCACCGGTCAACCGAGGCTTTCTCAGGCCTGCACTGCGGTCCGAGGGTTCCCTGCCTCCTCCTGTCCCCGTCCCCCGTGCCCTCTCCATCCTCCATGGGCACCTGTCCCGCCGCCAATGCTTGTGTGTCTAGCCCCCACCTGGCGTCTGCCTCCTGGAGGCCCTGACTGACCCGGGGTGGGGGGACCTGGATAAGTGAGCTGGGGTACCAAAGGCTGGGCTAAGTCCAGGGCCGAGGGGGCTGGCTTTCTGAAGGAAGAGAGGGCAGATGTGGCTGGAGGGGTGCAGAGCAGGGGGGACGGGGAGCTGAGGCAGCTCTGGGGTTGGACTCGGTCACCGTGCCTCAGAGCAGGGGCTCAGTCAGGACCGGCGATAGCTTCAGCTCTATGCCAATTCAGGGGTTTTTGTGGGAAAAGTAACGTGATCAATTACATTTGACCTGGGCGTCCACCGTTTGCCGGGCACATTTGCCCCAGACCCCTCTCCAGCAGGGCCTTCCGCAGGGAGGAAGGGAAGCAGTTGAGGGGATCCCATGTGTCCCTTCCCGTGCGGTCTTTGTGCCAGGCCCCACTGTGGCCGTCTTTGCAAGGGCTGCAGAGTCAGCGGAAAAACCGGTGAGTTAGGCCGCATCCAGTCGAGGTAGCAGGTCAGGTGGCCGCAGCTGAGATGGAGATGGGGGCGGGGCGTGGGCGGGGCGTGGGCGGGGCGGGCCTGGGAGGGTCAGGCCTGCGGAGGGTGACTTGGGGCGGGTCATGGAGAGGACTCCACGGTGGGTCGGGAGGCGGGGCTGTGTCACAGAAGGGGAGACCCCAGGACAGGAGGTGGGGAGGGGCTCGTCCGTGAGAAGGAAGGACCATTGCGGCTGGGTGGGCAGAGGGACAAGAACACATGGGGACCTTTACGTGGGGGTACGGGTGCGCGCATGTGTGTGCCGTCGCCTCAGGCCAGGGAGCGAGAAGGGCATTTGGTGGCGGGAAGAGCAGAGTGGCTTCCAAAGCTTCCAAAGAACTCGAAGACCCTTCCGATCGGCCACCACTTACTTGGTTGGCTGGTCTTGTGGCTGCGAGGCTCTGTGGATGGTGATGATGTGGACACCGGTCCGAGGGGCCAGCTAGACTCCGAGGCTCCTTTCCGTGCTAGGGACGGACAGATGGTTCAAGGGAGTTGCTAACTTTATACGGTTGGGCACCAGGTTTCCAACTAAATTTGGGCTCTGCCTTCCAGCTTTCTGTTGGCCCTGGACTGAGAATAGCCTCTCATCTCCCAGCCATCTGGTGCCTCCTGGTCTCCCTGCCGAGTGACGTCTCCACATATCTTCCCACAAAGAGGATAGGCTCTCGAACCAAATCTAGTAGGTGAACCTATGTTTTTCCCACAGGGGAGCCCCAGGTGGGATTCTGGGGAGGAATGGGTCCCCACAATGGAAGCGTCTATGGGGTGCGGGTCATATTATGTTGGATGGGATGGGATGGCCCCCTTGGGCAGCCTCACGTTGAGCCGTGCCCTGGACGGGGTAGTTCCTGCCTGTGCGTCTAGATCTTGGTTTCTCGAAACTTCCTTTTCTGAACGAGCAGGCTCTGGTGCCGCCTGTCCATCATCTAGCATCAGTGGGCGTGTGTGCACGGCCGCTCTGTCCAGGGCGTGAGTGGCCCAGAGCGGGAGAGGCTACTACTAGTTTGGAACGCACCTGGTTCTCTAAGATGGCGAAGACAGAGAACGAGCTAGCTTTAACCGCGGCGTTCATTATTAGTAAGAGAATAATCCGCTATTATGTCCGCCAGGACCGTCTCTGCACGGAGACCATGAGCCGGGCTTGTGGAGACCAGAACACAGACCAGACGCTGAGCTGCCTCCCCTCCCACCTTCAGCCCCTGCCCCTGACAAGCCAGCTTCTTTCTCCTGGTGAGGTCGAAAGGGATGTCGAGGGCTAACTGGAAGAGGGTCGGTCACAAACTGGGCCCACGTGACCGGAGGGGCTGGACAGAATGGGAGGGCAGTGTTAGCCCTTGGCTAGCTCTGGGAAGTATAGGGCCTTGGACTCCCCTCCTCGGCCCCAGATGACGGAGCCGCCCTCTTGCCCTCTGCCAGCATCCTTGAGGACCCACGCTCTGCCTTGTACCAGGAGGGCTCCGTCGGCCAAGAGAAGCAGTTACGGTGGAAACCAATGCGTGGTGACCCAGTGCGGATGAGGCTCAGGTGGCCCCTGACAGCGTCTAGTGCGGGGAGCCTGTGGCATTGTGCGGGGGACGTGGGAGGGGGGGTTTGAAGACTCTGGTGGCGGCCACAGGGCGCCCGGGGCGCGAAGTCGGTTGAGTGGCTCTTGATTTTGGCTCAGGTCGTTGTCTCAGGGTTGTGAGATCGAACCCCGCGTCAGGCTCCATGCTGAGCGCAGAGTCTGGGATTCTCTCTCCCTCTGCCCTTCCCCCCAGTCACACACACACTCTCTCTGTAACAAAACCAAAAAACCAAAAAACTGGTGGTGGGCAGACCCACGCCCCTGCCCTCTTCCATGGCTCATCCCAGATGCCTCCAGCGCTGAGCGCGAGCCACTGGAATGTGACAGGTCCAGGGGATCGGACTCATCAGAGTTTCTCAATAACAACGAGCAGGCTATGAAACTGGTAACATTTCCCCAAATAGATTCTGCGACGCTTGGAGGCTCCTCTTCACGCATCCCGGGTAGGGGGGGAGGGGATGTTTCTATGAGCGATGGACCTACAAGTGTGTGTGTGTGGGGGGGGCGGAGGTGCTCACTGCAAATGTTATCTCCTTGCAAAAATGTTTAACAAGCCTTGTAAGGGTGGTTTAAGTCTTTGTGGTCAGCTGCGTACGTGGCGGGAGCTCAGCTCTGTGCCGGGGCTCAGCCGCACCCCCAGCCCCCGCCGCAGCGGTGGTCACGGGCGTTCTTGTTGCTCAAGTGCAAGGAAGGGTGGGAAATCCAGGCAAGGTGCGTGAGTCATGAAGCTCTGCTCTTCATGCACAAGGCCGTACACTTCCTGGGCTCGTCCAGGGGTCCTTGAGCCTCGGAGAGCCTGGCCCCAGCACCGCCGTGTGCTTTAGGCCCCCTGGTCTGTGCAGTCCTGTGCCCCGTGCTCGCTTCCTGCCCTTGGCCGGCTTGGGGCTTTCTCCCCTTGCTTCCTGCCCCTGCTCACCCTGTGTCAGGCCAGTGGCACCCCTGTTTGGAGTCTGAGGCTGGAAGTCGCTTCCCCTGGGAAGGTTCTCCGAGCCTCCAGATCTGGTGCTGTGCGCCCCTGCAGCCGCCCCTGCGTCTCCCGGACACAGGACGTGGTTTATCCCTCTTGGCTTCTACACCGCCCTTTGCTCCCCGGGCAGGATTGTTTACTTTTCCCACACGGAGCCTGGCATACAGTCGGTGCTCAGTGATGCAGCGAGGGGATGCACCGTGTTGTCCTTGGAGGCCCGGCCTGCTCGCCTTCCTTTTCTCCTCTCCCTCACTCCCTCTCCCAGACGGCCCCCCTCCTCATCCCAACCATCTCAGAGATGCTATTGTCTGTTTCTGTTTCATACCCGGATGCCACTTCCCTGGAGTCTCTTTGGGCGAAATAATAAAACTTTGGGTTATTTGCTCGGATGTTTTTCAAGCTGTGTCAAGGTCGAGGAAGGAGAAAATCACAGCTGTGGGGGGAAGACCAATGTCAGAGCTGTTTCTGCTAAAACATCAGCACTACTGGCAGCTCTCCCTGGTTTGGGGCCCCTTGTGGGACAGATGCTTTCAGATTGCCTTAGGGATTTATAACCTTTGGGCCAGAAGATGATCGATCGAAAAGCAGGCATTGGGTGTTGCAAGAACGGGGGACCGGAGGCGGGGAAGCCTCGTGGATCCTTGACTTTGAGCAGCCCCTGCGCATCTTTCGCTCTTCCAGCCAGTGCTGGGGGTGCAAGGACGCCACCGTTTAGTGTCCCTCGACTTTGTGCTAAGATACCTACAGCGAAGGAGGAATTAGAGGAACAGCGCCTAGCATACGCCAGCCCCGGGCTCATCATCTCTTTGAACTGCTTTGATTAAATATTGAGTAGCTTCCAAAGGACAGTCACAAGATGCATGTGGCATGTGAAGGATTATCCTAGAGTGCAGCTTTCCGTTGAAATCCCAGTGTGTTTCTTCCCCTCCCTGGTACGGCCGTCCTCCTAAATGCTGCTTATCATTCACTTTCTCCTTAAAGTACCTTTTCACTTTTCCTTCCGTCCCCTAACAATGCATTGTGTCGTTTTGCACGTTTTGGGACTTTGTAGTGATGGAATCATACTGTACGTATTTTCAGCAACTTTCCCTTTTTCACGGAAACATTTGATTGTGAGATCCACCCATGTTGTCGGCGTCGCTGTAACGGGCTTCTTTTCTCTGCTGGATGGCATTGAACGTGCAAAAACGCATTTATTCGTTCTAACTCGGACGGACGTCTGGACTGCCCCCACCACCCCTGTCGTCCCAGGTGGGCCGCCTGGTGCACAGGGGCAGGAGGGCGGGGCGTCACCCTGGACACCAGGCCACGGGCACGTGCATCTCCACGCCCGTCGGTAATTCCAGGTGGTTCTTCAAGGGCTCGTCCCCGTTTCCCCTCTCGCCAGTGCCGTGCAAGCACTTGGGGTTTTCTGCATCATCGCCAACCCCTGCTTTTGTCAAATGTGATCACTCTCGCCTGTCTGCTAGTGGGAAATGGTGTCTCGCTGTGGCTTAATTTTGCTTTCAGCGCTTATGCATGGGGTTGAGCCTATTTCATATGAATGTAGCTGGTCGTATTTCTTATGCAGGGAGCTCGCTCAAGTGCTTTGCTAGCCGTTTTCTACTGGAATATATGTTTTTTTTCTTATAGATTTCACTCACCACGGCCCCTGGGCCTCATGTCCTTTGCCCGTTTTTGAATTGGGCTGTTAATTTTTATTGTTATCGAGTTGTATGAGTTCTTTATATATTCTGGATATTAATCCCTGATCAGACGTAAGATTGGCAAATATGCTCTCCCGTTCTGTGGGGTTGTTTCACTCTCCAATAGTGTCCGCTGATGCACAACAGTCTTTAATTTTGATGAAATCCTATTTATCTGTTTTTTTGTTGTTGTTGTTGTTGCCTTTGTCTTTGGTGTGACATCCAAGAAATCACTGCCAAGTCCAAAGTCATGGAGACTTTCCTCTAGGTTTTCTTCTGTGTTCTGTAGTTTGAGTGCTTAAGTTTAGCTCTTTGATCCTTTTAGGATTAATTTTTTAAAAAGATTTATTTATTTGAGAGAGGGAGGGAGAGTGCTTGTGCGAGTGCAGGGAGGAGGAGCAGAGGCAGAGGGAGAGAGAGAATCTTGCTCAGACTCCCTGCTGAGTGTGGGGCTCGATCTCACGACCCTGAGATCATGACCTGAGCCAAAACCAAGAGTCGGATGCTTAACAGACAGTACCGCCCAGATGTCCCAGCTTTTATGGGTTAATTTTTGTATATGATGTGGGGCTCGATCCCAGGACCCCGGAGATCATGACCCGAGCCAAAGGCAGACGCTTAACCGACCAAGCCCCCCCTACTCATTGCTGTTGAGACGATAATAAGAAGAGCCCAAAGCATGTTGATCATCTCCTAACATGAGGAAGCAGGAGAAGTTTTACTACCCCTGAAAACAGGGCTATGTGGTTCGTTTGCATCATGGGGGAAAAAGAATTGTCATTCTCCCAAGCCCATTATTTCATTATTGACTGGTTGGCCCTGTAAAGGTGATGGGATTCTTTTTCTTTTCTTGAGACATGATCTGTTAGGGTCATATTTAGCTCATCTGCTTTGCTAAGGGTCTTGCGGGATAACCTTTGAGTCACTCATAAGTCTGGAAGACAGACAGACATTGTACTATCCGAATTACGCTGGGATAAGGACTCTCGGAAGCAGCCGGACGGCCCATCCTGATGCCTTTTCCCACCTCTGGAGTCAGACTGGACGGGCCAGGCTGAAACGTCAGATGATGGGGCCGGTGTGCACACAGTAGGGATGAAGGCTGACCACGAAAATCAGACAGAGGGGATGTGGGGGGACTGGGGAAGCCGACTCTTTTCTGGATGGTCTTTGCATTTTCATTCATAAAATTAACATCCTTTTTGGCTTTTTGGCTCCGATAAGCTGAGGGCTGGGGTTTCCTCTACCCTCTCTTTGTGCTCCCCCAGCTGTCCCTGGGTTGATTTATTTATTTGAACTGCTATTTCCGTTTGACACACAGCATAGATGGCCAGGCCCCGGAGCATGAGTGGATTAGCATAAAGTTCTAGAGGCAAATATTTTCTGACTCTGGGAGAGGCGGACGTGGCCGGCTTTTCTGTAGCACAGTTTTCGGTGACCAGCGTGTTCCACGAAGATAGAAAAGGACAAAACATGTCACTTTTCTCTCTAACTTAGCTACGGACTGGTTTTTCATCTAAAATAATGCTGGATATGGAAATATCCTGTGTGAAATGGACCGGATGCCACAGAATGTCCTCCTTACAGACGTAGGTGATGAAATGGAAGGAATTTTATTCACCTGAACTCCTCTTGGAGAGAGGGAGTATGCGTTCGGGAGGAATATTTTGAGAAGCCTGTAGAGGTCAGCGCAGGGGACCCCAAGGAAAGCGTTCAAAATCCGAAGGTGTTGTAAATGCCTTCTAAGAAGGGTGAGTCCCGCTATCTGCAGAGTTTGCTTTTCTGGAGACAGACCGTCAGGTGTGCAAGCTTGCGGGTTGGGAGATTGCCCTGTGCCCACATTGCTCCGAACGATGGAGGGGACGAGAATCTGCCCTGACTTGACTTCTCCACCATGCGACTCAGCTCATGTGTTGCTGAGGCCCACCGCCTGTCCCCGGGGCAAACGCGGCACATTTCCTGGGGCATTGGTGGTCTCCATGAATAGATCGCGGAGAATTCAAAACTCACATACGCTGTTAAAAACATTAACCTTTAAAGACATGGCTCTGAGTCACGTGAGTCTGTGGTCCCGGACGCTCCCGGTCCGTCCGCTCTGTACCTCCCTTCCCTAGGCGCACACCAAGTGCTGCAAGAATTCAGGGCACAGAGGGAGCATTTCTGGCCGTGGACAGTCACTGAGTGACCTCGGGGGCCTGTAGGGAGGCAGCACTGGAGAGGAGTCTCTAAGGACCGAGAGTTTTTGTTAGGGAGAGGGTCTGGTGGGCAGGTCTGGTGGGTCTGCGTTGGCTCTGCGTCAACTGGTGGGTCTGCGTTGGGTGGGCAGGGCCTGTCAGGTGAGGGGGTGGCGTGAGTCCCAGGTCCAGGGTGGAAATGCCAACCAGAGAGGGGGCCAGTATGGCCGAGCTGTGGCACGGTGAGGGAGGAGGGGATCCGGACTGCGAGTGGGGGCCAGTGGGCGGGAGGCAACCGTCAACTACCCTGATGCGAGAGCAGGGTGTTTGGTCAGCCATTCCTCATCCCAGAGGGCTCCGAGGCACCGGGGCAGCACTTTGAGCCCTGCCGGGACCCCGCCCGTGGAGTTTCTGAATCAGGAGATCTCCCGGGGAGCCCAAGAAATCTGTATTTGGAAACGGCTCTGCGAAGATTTTTGTTTTTAAAACACCGCAATGGTTGCTGATGGCAATAGCCCACTTGTAATGTAGTGAAACACGGATTCGGGACTCAGGGCGGCGGCGATGGGATGGAAGAGAGGGTCCCTTTGAAAGGCTCTGAGAAAGAGCAAGGAGGACGCAAGGCGACGTCGGACCGGTCAGAAACCCAAACTGCGGGCCCTGAGTGGAACCCGCAGCCCATCCAGCAGGTGGAAAGGAGCTCCCCGAGCTTTAGCAAAGGAGAAGCTTTCCCAGGTGGAGATCTTGTGCAGAGAACGCGCTGTTTCGGGCGAGGGCGGCTTCCTGAGGGGGATGGAAGGGGTCTCCTGGGTGGATTGTCCCACTGGGCCACTCCTCGGGGATTGGTTCAAGCTTCCTGGGGCCGGGAGCCCGGAAACTGCTTTGCCTCTGGTGTTAGCCCGTGTGGCTCCGTCGGGGGTCTGTCTGAGCAGACCACTCCCCACTCTCCGCGGCCCTCCCCGATCAGCCATTGCTGGGCTCCCCCGCTCGCTGGTGACTGCGTGAACCTCACTCACAGCCTTTTCCGGGGAGATAATTCCACAGGATACGTGGTTATTTGAGCTCTTCGCGGACAGTTTTTCAAAAGGATATTTTTGCATGCTATTATTGCTGACATTACCATCACCATTATATTTTTAAAAGCTATTTTATTGCAATCTCTAACTTCAGTTTTGTCTAATTCTCTCTTTTGAAAAAGAGTTCTGTACAGAACAAAGGCGTTAGGAAAAAATTCTCAAGTTTCTGTTGCAGAGAGACAGTAATCCCCCTGCAGACTGCACCTCTGTTTGTCCTTGACTATCCTCGGGATAATGGGCGACTCCCAGACAGTGCGAAACCTCGTGTTATCTAAGACAGCAAGGGACGGCTCGATCTCCCACAAACTGGATTTAAGGCTCGTTTGGGCACCGGCAGAAAATTACCCGGTTCTGTCACAGGCCCTCAATGCCGGAGCAGACAATGTTTCATTAAAAGGCAGAGAAAAAGTGCTGATGTGCACTCTTCCTTTTTGGGAAGCTGATCCTTTTGTCATGGAACAAAGACAGGCTGGTAAAAATATTCACTCTGCAGTCATCAGGATGGCAGAACTCGAATCTGATGAACGGGCGTATTTATCATTTGTCATGATATTTTGGCTACATGAGTCAGCATTTTGATTTGCAGTGACCGTTTTGAAAAAATGAGGCTGTTCTTGGTCCCGAGATGTGTTTCTTGGGAATATTCCTACTTCGTGGACCAGGGTTGACTGTGTGCAGCTCTCGGCCTTCGTGTGAGATGAGAACACGGGAGCCTCAGAAACGTCAGTGTGGGCTGCCAGCGTGAAGTCTGTGAGGCGGGGACGGAGCGAGGGGCACGCGTAGGAATGGGAAGGACACCGCGACTGCTGGCGGCAACCTCAAAGGTCAGGGAGGAACCCCCGGAAAAACTGGTGTTGGGGAGGAACAATTTTACTCCACCCTTTAGGGTTTCTTCTGGCGGGTCTAAGAATCACCCTGACAGGAGACAGACTAACAGCAACAAATCAAATTTAATTTCGCGCCTACTGGAACCCCACATACAGAGAGGTTCCAAGACAGAGAAGGTAAACTGAGTCACACGTGCCGTCTTGAGCTAAGGATGGATAAGGGCCTTGGGGCCTCTGCAAGTGAAGGACCGCCATCCACAGGGCACTGTTTGGTAATGAGATGTCTGCCCTGCCCGTCAGACGGGTCGCTGGGATAAAATCGATCCCTGGTAATAATTCTGATTCTGGGAAGGACCCACAATTTACACCCTTCTAGGTAGTCGGGGGAGGGGCAGAAGTTTCTCCTGAGTCTGCTGCATCCCGATGGCCCTTACCCCACATAGTCCACATGCCAGAGCGGCACATGTTGGGGAGACTTGCTCTGAACCCCACTCACCGGCTTCCCCAGTCACCTGTCACCGGCCAGTAAGCCGTGACTCCATCCGAACAACCCTAGAAGCACGCTGTGTCCTCAGTCTGGATCACTTCCCTCCATTTCCTTCCCGTTAAATCTCAGCTCTGCGTCTTCGGAGGCTTACCTCTCCGGCCTCATCTCCCGCCCCTGCCGGCCACGCGGGGGTCCTCCCGGGCCAGGAGATGCCCTCTTTCTCATGCCTCCACATCTTCGGGCTTTTGCCCTTTGCTTATAATACCTTTCCTGCATGTATGCCTCGATCAAAATCCTACTCACTTATTTTCCAAGGCCTGACTCAATGTCGCCTCTATCAGGAAGCCTTCCAGACCCCCACAGTCATTCAACACACATAGAATGAGCATCCTCTATATGCCAGGCGCTGCGCTGATGAGAATAAAGATGGGCAAGACACGGTCCCTTCAGGGGGTCCCATATGTGGCTCCTTAGCCAGAGAGTAGATGTGGCAGCTACTGGTGGCATGAAATCACAGTACAGTTCTTTCGTTGCTGAAAGTCCCCATTCCTCGTTGTCCTGTAGCTTCGTGTCTGATCCATCAATGTCTCAGTGGGCGGTGGGCATAGCGAAGGACAAAGCCTTCAGCTCTGAACGTCATAGTTGGGTTTTTTCCAAGATTTTTATTTGTTTGTTTGTTTGTTTATTTATTTATGAGAGAGAGAGAGAGACAGCCAGACAGAGAGCACAAGCAGGGGGAGCAGCAGAGGGAGAGGGAGAAGCAGGCTCCCCACCGAGCAGGGACCCCGATGCAGGACTCGATCCCAGGACCCTAGGATCATGACCTGAGCCGAAGGCAGACGCTTAACGACTGAGCTACCCAGGCGCCCTGGTGTTTTTGAATCTATAATCAGGCAGTAGTCTTGAAAGGGCTTTCTAGAGACTCTAAGTCTTCCCCTTTCATAGAGAGCCAACTGGGCCAGCCTAAATCATGGGCTTTTGACTGAGCCTGGAGAGAACTCCAGATAGGGATCTGAAGTAGGGAAGTTCTCACTTCATGTGAACAAGGAAAGTCCTTCCCTCCTGCCCAGTGCTGGGGAGGAATGGAGCAGTGTGATGTGGTTTGTAATGGAAATATGCATATTTGGTCTTCATTCAATTTCTAAGGGATTTTCTTTTTTATTTTCTAAAGATTTTATTTATTTGACAGAGAGAGACACAGTGAGAGAGTAGGGAGCCAGATGTGGGGCTCGATCCCAGGACCCTGGGATCACGACCCTAGCCGAAGTTAGACGGTTAATGACTGAGCCACCCAGGTGTCCCACTAAGGGATTTTCTAAGGGATAAGAGCAATGGGACCCTCTTTTGCTGTAATATTTGGTTTTTATCCTCAGTTCCTGAAATGGCTTTAGAGAGATAAAGGTGAAATGGGTGCCTTCTTATTCGTCACAAGCCCTTCAACCACGCCTGAGTTGATGCTACCGAAGTTACTTTTTGCTGGGGGCTGGTTGCCCAGGGTGGGCACTGTGTGATTGAAGGGGTGGAACTTTTAGCCCCACTCCTGACCTCCTGGGAGTGTGGTCTGGCTGGAGATTGAGTTCAATGGCCAATGCCATAATCAGTCAATGGCCAATGGCCAATGCTGTAATCAGTCAGGCCTATGTAATGAAGCCTCCCCCAAAATCTAAAAAGATGAGCTTCAGAGGGTTTCTAGGTTCATGCTGCATCCGTGCTCCTCCAAACTCCTTGGGGACAGAGGCTCCTGTGTTTGGGATCTTTCTAGACTCAGCCTATGTATTTCTTCATCAGGCTGCTCATTTGTGTCCTTCTCATAACCTTGTAACCTGGTAAGACTTTGCCTGAAGCAATCTTTTCTATTTCTCATAACTTCTTGCCTCACCCTCCTGCCTATAAAAACCTTCCATTCTGTAAACCCCCCAGAGCTCCCCTCTACTTGGTGGGGCGGGGGGTGCCGCCAGATTCGTGAGTTCGTTAATAAAGCCGGTTGGATCTTCGGATGTATGCAGTGGAACTTTGATTTTTAACAAGAGCCCGTGGGTCAGGAGCAGGGGTAACAGCCTGGGCTTGTGTTTGGGGTCTGAAATGGGGAGGGGGGTGGGTCTCGGGGGACCGAGCCCGGAACCTGCGGGGTCTGACGTCACCTCCCGGGAGACGGTGTTGGAACTGAGTTAAATCGTAGGACACGTAGCTGGTGTTGCAGAAACTGCTCAACGTGGGGAAAGCCTCCCATCCGGAGGGGGAAGTCGACCTATGAACGATCTGCTGCTCCCCGTGGGATGAGCCCTGGAACCTCCGAGGGGCTCTCGGGACACCCGATGACCTGGGGACTCTGGGGACTTAGGGCAAGTTCTCTGCTTCCCTGGGACGCTGCCAGCCACTGAGAGAAGGTCTGGCTTTTGGCACGTGGGGAGACACAGGGAAGATGGAGGCAGAGGTGGGGCGACACCATTGCAGACCAAGGAGGGCCGAGAGCCACTAGAAGCTGGAAGGGGCCGGGGGCGGGGGTCCTCCTGTAGAGACTGTGAGGGGGCGTGGCCTGCTGACCCCCTCCCCCCCCCCCCCCCGGGCTTCAGACTTCCCACCCCCAGAGGAAATTCATTTCTGTAGTTCTAAGGCCCCCAGTTTGTGGGACTTCATGAGGGCAGCCCTGGGAGATGAGCACTGTGTGCAGTGCTGGGCAGGGCTGGCACTCCGGGCCATATTTCTGGTTGCTCACGCCCCGCATGCTACCTTGGGTCCTGCAGTCTCCGCGGGCCGGGTGGGGGTGCAGGTGTGCGGGAGGAGCCAGGGGTCGGGCCAGGGAGGCCACGGAGGAAGGCCAGCCCCCCAGGACCTCAGCCGTAGGGGCACAGCAGCCCAGGAGACTGGGCGGGACTCGCCATAGCGGGGACACGGGGTAGGACATCCGTGTCCAGAAGAGGTCAGGGGACAGCGTGTGGACCATAGGCCCATGCAGGATGCTGTCAAGACAGGACGTGTCCCCCTGCCCCCGGAGCCATGTGAGAAGGAAGTGGGTGTGTGGCCAGACCTCCGGAAACGGGATGTGGACCTTTTGAACTTGGAAAGTGAGTGAATACTTACCTGAAAGCAACATTTCCAGCCACCAAGAGCCTGAGGCTTGGACTCCTGGAAAAACCCGGGACTGTGTGTGTTGTCACTGGGGATTGAGCACAAGAAAAGACTAGTTACAGAAAATATATTTATAGTTTTTGCATATTTGAGTTTTAGTATATAAAGTCCGCTCCACCCCTAAATATTTACCCCATTCTGTGTTTTTTCCCTCCCAGTTTGCTTCCTCCACTAAACTGTGAACTCTCTGCGGGTAGAGAAGGTGTTCTGCCTCTTGGGATAGCCGTGTCCCCAAGACCTAACGGGACAGCCCAGACACACAGTCTGGTTTCGTCCAGTGTCTATTGCATGAATGACAATATTCAAAGTGTCATCGGCTGGCTCAGTCAGTGGAGCGTGTGACTCTGATCTCGGGATTGTGAGTTCGAGCCCCATGTGGAGTGTGAGGATTACCTAAAAATAAGCAATCTTTTAAAAAAAAAAAACAATGTATAAATAACATTTCCTCTCATTTTCCCTCAATATCCTTCTTTCAAGTTTTATTTATTTTCTCCAGTTTTGTTGAGCTATCGCTGACATATCCCACTCTGGGAGTCCAACGTGGGCAACATAAAATGTGATACAGGTACAATACCGTGAAATGATCGTTAGAAGGAGATCGGTTAACACTGATCATAGTTACAATTAGCCACAGAGTTACAGTTTTTCTTCTCGTGATGAGAACTTTTAATATTGATTCTCTTAGCAACTTTCAAATATGTAAGACAGTGCTGTTAATTACACTCCCCAAGCTGTACGCGCTTCCCCAGGACTTCCTTATCTTACAACTGGAGGTTTGTATCTTTGGACCCCGTCCCTCATTTTTTTTGCAAATTTTAAACAGTGTCTAGATTTTCTTAGGGCCTCTGCCTTGGACGAACACTCGGCAAGACCGTGAGGACCAGGGTGCAGTCTCAGGCTCCAGAGGGAGCCGGGAGGACAGCAGTGGCTCTAGGGAGGGCGTCTGCATGAGTTCCCATTTGGGACCTCTGCTAGCCCAGGACAGTGGCCCCGCGGCAGGGTCTCCTGCGCCTGTGAGTCCATCAGAGTTGAAGGAGAGGGATTTTTCAGAAACAGCATAGTTTCTAGTAGGATCTTTGCTGCTACTTTAGCAAAAAAAAGTATTTAAAACTCCTATAGTGTAAATTAATTCAGATGTAAATAACCATTCAGACAACCGGGAATTTGACAAGCAGAGGTGTCTGCCAACATGTCCCGAGTAATTAACCAGATTTTTGCACTTTTTTTTCATTTTGCTGGCAGCACTAGGCAAAACTTACTTAGTTCTGAGCTCCGACTTGATGATGCTGGTTCTACGAGTTAGAAGAAGACTTGGGGTTTGGAGGGTGGCTTCTCGGGCTCTGGAGCCTGCTGGCCTGGCCTGCTGGCCCGAGACACTTCCATGGTCAGTTCTGAAGCTCAGTGAGCGTCAAGCCTTGGGCCACGCCACCTGCTTCTCCCTGGCCCACCTTTGTTTGGAGCCATCACAAGGGCTGTATGATGTCTCTCCACCTCCCAGATCCCCTCGGGATCCGTTCAGAGGCCTGGGCCCTGAGACAAAAGGCTGGAACACAGCCCTTGCTGCTCAGGAAACCTGTCTGGGACTGCTGTCGCCTCGCCTTGGCCGGACGATCGGGCAAACGGGTCGTTGCCTATTCCCGGGGCCCAAGCTCTGTGCACTGCTACGCGCGATGGGGTTCCCAGCCACTCCGTGCTCTCCTCCTCTCAGAGGCGCTTGGCAGGGATGACACCGCGTCATTATTGTAAGTCGACATTCGAATCAGAATAACGGCTTGGTCTCCTCAGGTGACACTGAGTGTCCGGGTTAAATGAAAAATAATTCCCATAACTTCCTACGTGCGGGCAAAACGGATTTCATCCTGGGTGAATGGCAGGCTGCAGTCTCTTCTCAAAGCCGACTCTTGGAGGGGTTGGTCGGGTCTGCCTTTTTCCAAGAATCATTCTTTGACATTTGGACACTTTTAAAATATATTTATTTATTTAAGAGAGAGAAGGAGAGCAAGTGCGGGGATGGGTAGAGGGAGAGAGAGTCTCAAGCAGACTCCATGCTGAGCACGGAGCCTGGCGTGGGGCTTGATCTCACGACCCCGAGATCGTTACTTGATCTGAAACCAAGAGTTGTCCGGTTAACCGACTGCGCCGTTCGGGGGCCTCTGACATTGAGATGCTTTTTTTCTCTCTGATGACAGCTCTGTAGCTTAAGGTGAGCTTTTACCCCAAACTTGAGTTTCGGGGAGGAGAAGAATTTTGCACCCCGAATACACACACAGCTGCCCCGCCCCGAGGAGGAGAAGACAGGACCGAGCCAGTGCTCCCCGAGTCTCCAGCACCCTTGCCTCCTCCTGGGGCTCAGGTGGGGGCTTGCTGGTGGGACTTCGCCGTGTGGATGCAGGTTTGAGGGCCACAGTTTACCAGGATGTGGGTTTCAATGGCAGACCCTGAGTAAATGTTTGTCGAATACGTGGGGAAATGATGGGAAGCGAAATTCCACCATCTAACCTTAGGAGAGGTGTTTGGGTTATTGGTTTCTTTGGGCTGTTTTGCCTCCGTAACTCCCTGCCCTGGCCCTGTGACCCCTCTGCGTCTTAACCGTGAGCGTGGGGCTGCATGTGCCCCCGTCTCCCTGGCCCGGCCCTTGGCCCTTCCTCGCCATACCCGCTACCAGGGGACGGGTCCGCCGGGGCTCGTGGCCGCTGTGTCTGCAGCCTGCTAGGGCTTCGGGTCTCCGTTTACGAGCACCAGGTTTCCACCGAAGACTTAGAGGGTCCGGCTGCAGAAACAGCTCCTTTCCTACAGTTACTCCGGCCGAGACATACTGTGGGGGCAGCTGGAAAAGGCGGGGCTCGGACTTCACGTGAAGCTGTTTTCGTTTGGTTCAGGTTGGCATTCAAGGCCCGCTAGGGTTCCCATCTCACTCTGTTAGCCGAACAGGTCCGTCCCGTGATGTGCGAGAGAGCACGCGTGTTGGCACCCTGTGCTCCTTTACTCCCCTGAGTCCTGCCTGTGCTTCCAGCTGTGGCTGAAGGGTCAGCTCCTCCATAAAGTTCCTCCTCTCTCCCAAGTCATGCATAATGTGCAGGATTAGTCCAGAAAAAATCTAAAGTGATTTATTGACTTTACATGCTTGATTGTATCATCCGGGGAAAATTGAATACAGTGACTTAGTCAATTTTTTAAACTTAAAATTAAAACATTTAGATATGCTTCTGAAATGCTGTCTGAAATGCCAGACTTTCTCCCTAACACAGAGGTACCAGCCCCGTCTGAACAAAAGATTTCCATGGAAATATTTCTCATTGACACCATTTTTCTCAAGCATGACAATAAAGTTTGGTCATTATTTCAGAAGCGATTCCTTACAACGTCACAAGACCACCAAGATTCACTTTAAATTTCTCATTTTAAAATAAATTACTACTTGGAGGGGGGTGGGAAGGATGGGGTGGCTGGGGGATGGACACTGGGGACGGCATGTGCTATGGTGAGTGCTCTGAATTGTGTAAGACTGATGAATCACAGACCTGTACCCCTGAAACAAATAATATGTTCTAGGTTAATAATAAAAGAAAAGAAAAGAAATTATTACTATGCTTTTACACAAAACATTGAAGTTTCATAGAAAATGAATATTTTATTGTCTTGATTTATAACTTTTCAAATAAGTTGTTTTCTCCTTTCAGTAGATATATGTTTTCCAACAAGTGGGACCATAGATAGAGAATGCAGTGTATGTTTATATAGATCGTATTCTCTCTTAAATGGCTGTTGAATATTTCATGTTTGGAAATGCTCTATCGTATTTAAGCAGACGCTGGCTAGCATTCATATTTTTCAGGGTATTGTCTCAATATTTTTAGTCATTTTATCAACATTTGAAACATTTAAATTTAGACAGTTTTGTTCTTTCAAGCACACTGTTGTGTGAAACTGATCTTTGGGTTGTTTTTCTTATCGATAATTACAATTATGAAACCATGAGCTTTGGGAGAATATGATCTGCTGTCAAACTCTGAGCACTGTTTGCCTCCCTGGCATCCATGAGACCCTTGTATTTTTGTTAAAATGCTCACATTATTATGCAGTGTTGTGTTATTTTGTCGTAATTTTGTGTATTGTGTGGTTTTGTAGTAATTGTCGCGAGTGTGGGAGCTGGGCTGGCCTCGCGCGCAGCCGCAGAAGGGGCTCTGGGCTGTGATTCGTTGCCAGTATCACTCCTCGTTCTCTGCAGACTCAGAAGGTCAAGGTGGACCATATTTAAGTGAACCGTAACAAATGGATCCACACTTCGTTTTCTTTCGTGAGTTCGTCTTTAGTATTTTATATGTAAATTCTGAAATTCGGAAATACCGGAACACTGCATTTACCCCTGGCGCAAACGTAGCGACTGGCTGGAGTCGGTGGCAGGTGATTCCGGGCCAGGGAGAGATCTGGGAGTCCGGAGCCGGTGTGCCCTGGTTCCCGTGAGCCTCTCGCGGCGTGCTCATCAAGGGCCCTTGTCACAGCCTCTGACAATTCGCCTGAATGGATGAGTTTCACGTAGAACTTCATTATTTATTACTCTTCCTGTCCACAGCCACAGCCGTTACGCTATTTACCAATCAGAAGATAAACTTTCAAGATGACCATCCCTGCTGCAGTTATACTAATGAATTTTGGCTGAATACAACTGCGAGGTGGAGAGTTAAAGATCTCCGAAGTCAAAGGTCTTTTCTGGTTCTGGAGAGATTCTGGGAGATGTCCCTCTGGGGCCAGACGAGGGGGTAGGATGGCTGGGCCAATGGCCAGGCGGAGGTGGGGAGCAATGTCCTGCAGATAGGAAAGAGGCTGAAGTTGGGGTTCTGGAAGAGAGGGGACCCCTGTATGCTGTTTGACCCCCACCACTCAGGGAGGAGGCAAGACCTCACAGACAGGGCTGTGTGGTGCCCAGGAAGGGTGCAGCCGGGGATGGGGGCTCCCAGCACTCCAGCTAGGAGGGAGCAGAAGGCCAGAGGTCAGAGGACCCAGGACCCGGCCAGCTGGGATGGCAGAAGAAGCAGCGTGGGCAGATGACCAATGGCAGAGAGAGGAGCTGCCTGGTGTTTGGTGGAGGGAAGCCCGCCAGATCTCACGGGGAGCCCCGGCGAACGCTGACACCGAATTCCTTGGGGCTTCCCGAATACAGTCACTGTGCTCAGCATGGAGCTCTCAACGGCCGACGTTCAGCTTAGAAAGAATTAGTGTTGGATAAATTACACGCCAGAAAATGGTTAAAAAGTCCTCAGGGTGAGGGGTGGAGGGAAAATCTTTACATTCTGGTTGGAACAAACCAGCTATAAAATACGATTTGGGACAACCAGGAAGCACGTGTGGCAAAATGTTGACGGTCGTGGAATGTGGGTGATACAGAGACGAATGTTCACTCTACCCCTTTTGCTACCTCTCTACACATTTGAAAAAATTTTATTTATTTATTTATTATTTTTTTTAAAGATTTTTATTTATTTATTTGACAGAGAGGAGAGAGATCCCAAGCAGGCAGAGAGGCCAGGCAGAGAGAGAGGGGGAAGCAGGCTCCCTGCTGAGCAGAGAGCCCGATGCGGGGCTCGATCCCAGGACCCTGAGATCATGACCTGAGCCAAATGCAGAGGCTTTAACCCACTGAGCCACCCAGGCGCCCCACATTTGAAAAAATTTTAAAGACTTTATTTATTTAGAGAGTGCGCATGTGAGTGGGGGAGGGGCAAAGGGAGAGAGAGAAGCAGACTCCCCACTGAACACGGAACTGAGGGCTCATCCAAGGACCCTGAGATCATGAGCTGAGCCAAAACCAAGAGTTGAACTGACTGAGCCCCCCAGGCGCGCCTACGTTGGAAAGTTTCACGAGAGAAAATCCCACAAATGGGTATTGAAGAAATGTGGACATCCAAAAGGCCACTTAACACCTTTTTTTCTTTGCCTTACGATTTGATAGAGGCCAGAATGAGAAAAGACTTATCTCAGACTCACTTACAACAAGGGATGGCAGCTGAGTGTCAGAATTCTGGCCAGTCAAGTGGAGGAGATCCGTCAGGAGGGTTTCCATTACTTTCCGAAAAAACATGCCTTCATGGGTGGAAACCTTTTGGCTCTTTTCCTTTGTCCTGACCTCAAGATAGATGGAGGTGCAGCAACCTTCTTGTGACCATGAGAACCAAATCCATGTGCTAAGGATAGTAAGTTAGGAGGGTAAAAAGAGTTGGGGACAGTAATGGTGTCAAGGAGCTGCTACACCAGCCCTGAGCTGATGATCTGATTTCCTCTCATATCAAGAAAACACCCCCCCAACATTAAACCATGGTATCAGTTAAGAATTGTGTTTACCTGTATGTAACAGAATTCCTTACTCTCGTGGCTTAATAAAGTCAGAAGTTTTATTGTCTCACACTGTAAGAAGCCAGAGAATACAAAGTTCAGGGCTGGTTTGGTGGCTCTATCATGTTTTCCATGGTACTTTCTTTATCTTTTTAGCTTTTCCATTTTTAATGTGTTGATTTCTTCCTCGTTGTCACACTATGGCTGCTGTACCTCCCAGTATTACGTCTGCATTCCAGGCAAAGAGAAGTATATATCACCTGAGCTCAAATAGTGTCAAATGGCTGCTTGTGACTGCATCGTGGCTAGGAAAAAAAATAAAGCAATTTCCTTTTCCATGTCTACAGTTGGTGAAACAATGTAGGTTGGTCTGCCAACATCCATTCCTCATTTCTTTCTTGCCTTCCTCTACTGTGTCACGGGCAGTTCTCTTCCTCCTCCCTCTTCCAACGCTCCCTTGTGAAGGAGTTATTTATAACCTCACAAATGAGGCTGGGAATCTTTCAAGTCCCTGACACTCCCCACCACCACTAAATAACATTTGTTGAATTAATAAACTGTAACTGCCTGTGGTTCTTATTTTCTGAGATTCTACTACCCCAGATAATTCTGAAATTGAAGACACAAGATAAAGCAGAGCTGGGGAAAGCGCAAGAAAAACAGAGGCTAAAGTATGTATGGAGCTTTGAAAGTCAGAGTGGTAGGATAATGGATTCAATTTTTGTTTGTTTGACATTTTATTTTGATGTAGACACTCCTGATTCTGGTAATGCTGGGCTAGATCATTCAGACCAATCCTCCCACTAAAAACAATTTAAAAAGCTGAATAAAGTCTAAAAACATCTTTTTAAAAGCATCAAAGACTTACCTGGAGAGTAAAGAATTACTGGGGCCAAGTTCTGAGAGTGGGCAAGATCCAGAGAGGTCGACCTAGCACTGGGAGACAGTTTTGCCCTTCCGCAAAAGATTAGTATTTGCTAATCTGGAGGAAGGGTAAGAGTCTGAGTTAGGATTTTAGTGCTTTGTAAGGCTTGGGGCAAAAGCCAAGGTCCAAGGACTACGAGGGCAAAGGACCACTCCTTGTTAATAAGGGTGAACCAGCCCTGAAACAGACGATGGTCTTCTGGTTACCCCAGAAAATCTCAAACCCTGCATTTGGAGCAAGACAATTCTAGAATGCTCATGTCCCCCAGTCACCTGGCAAAAGATGTAGAAAATCCACCTTGGAGAAAGAGGACATCAGCTTAGTCCTCGAATTTCTGCAAAGAACTTTAAAAAACCCTGTTTGACATGCAATAAAAACTTAGTGGATATAGGAGGAGTGAGGACTCCATAAGCACGAGCCAGCAGAAGCAAAAGACAATAGATCAAACCCGAAGGAACTCAAAATACTTCAATGATCGCATCTCCCTGTGATATTTTCTTACTGTTTTGGTGCCACATAACTTGTACGGTATAATTACAACCTTAGTAACTGATATAAAGAAATGGTTGATAGACAATGAAAAGCAAACAGAGCTAGAAGGCAGCACAGCCCCATGGCGTTGATGGTGTCTGAGAGTGGCCAACTCCGGTGTCTGTTTCATCCTTTTTCATTTCTGCATTTTCCAAGGTTTCTTGAACGAGAATTTATACTGGGAGACATACAAGTGAAAGAGAAAGTGATAAAGAGTGTAACCCAGAGTGGGGCTGGATTCACAGATGCAAAACCTCCACAGTTGCCCAAGGTCCTGTGGCCAGAAGGTGCTCAAACTTGGATAAATGCTCTGCTGCTTCTATTTTGAGATTCTTAAGGATTTTGCACAGGGAACTCTACGTCTCCATTTTGTACTTGGCCTCCCCAGTCCTGCATAGCCAGCCCTCACCCAGAGGCAGTCGGATGCTGATCGGTGGACCCTGTCAGCAGCCACTGGGTTGCTCTGAAAGGTGTCTAGTTTCTGAGTCGGAGGTGTGCCCGAACAGCTGCAAGAACGCGGAGGTACGGCGGAAAGCCCCCTGGGCCAGGAGTGTGCGGGTCTCATCCTGGCCGTGTCCTGGCCAGTCTAGGACTAGCTCTAAGTCCTCCCGCCCAGCCCCAGAGCCCCTGGAATCACAACAGTGCACGGCGGTTAGCACGCCAGGCTCAGAATCGATCAACAACTAGTTATTTAGCGTGCACTCTGCAAGATAGCAGGCGCTCTGAGATCCGCCCCCACCATGTGCTTCCGGGCTCCCAAGAATGTCGGAAATGACTGGAAATCGCTTACAAAGGAAGCATGGTGCGTTTCCAGGGTGCCGGGCCACCGGGGCGAAATGTAGACGATAACCCTACGGCTTACGGAACGTGTAGCCAGGCCCAGGCCCCGCGCTAGGTTCTTTCCTTATGTTCCCATTTAACCCCTTGACATGGATTGGGAGTAGGCGTACCCAGTTTTTTTCGAGGTTTAAAGAGGTTAAGAAACTTTAGCGAAGGGGTCTGACTTCAAAAGCATGTGCTCTTGACAGTTCCACTGGACCAACACCAATAATAGCCAACGTGGCTGCCCTTTCAGCCCAGGCAGGGTCCGGGTCCCCCCAACCCCAAGGTCAGAGGGCGGGGTGGGGGCGCTCCGAGGGAAAGCTGCCCCTGGGGGACATTGCAGGGCCTGGGGCAGCGCGGCCAACGCGGCCCCACGTGCAGGGCGCTACAGGAGCAGTGCTGGGGCCCCAGGGCTCGTCCCGCGTCCCCAGCCACACAGGGCCGGCCCACTCGCGCGACGCTGGGAGCACCGGCGGGCGGCGGGGCGCGAGTACGCACCGTCCCCTCCCGCGGCTCCCACCTCCTCGGACGCACGTGTTCCGAGTCCCCGCCCGCGCCGCCCGCCGCAGGTGTCCTAGGAGAGGCGGGCGCGCACGGCGCCGGCGCCCCCGCCGCAGCTCGGCGGGCGGGGAGGGCGCGCTCGCGGGAGCCGGAGCCCGGGGCCGGGGCCGAGGCTGAGGCGGCGGCAGCGGCAGCGGCAGGTGGAGCGAGCTCCGCGGCTCCCGGCCTGAAACCGCCGCTGCGGCCGCCGGGGCGCAGGCAGGCCCGCGGGGCCGGAGCCGGAACCGTGCGCGCCCGGTGCAGCCTGGTTGCCGGGGAGGTCGGGTCGCCGCGCGGGGACCTGTGCTCGCGGGAGGGAGCGCCGGCGGCTCTGGGACCCGGGACAGGCTCGCCGGGCGGCGCGGGAGGGTCCCGGGTGGCGCGCCCGCCTCCTCTCCGGCTCGGGCGCGGGAAGCGGAGGCTCTTCCCCGGGATTCCGGGCGCCGGAGCCGGTCGCGCGGCCCTCGCCGGCTTTGCCTCGGGGGCTCTCCGGCTGCGCTCGTCTGCACGAGTTCTCTACTGACTGGTTTCCTCGATTTGGGGACTCTTCCCGCCAGCGACGCCGGAGCACCCGGCCGTGTGTCCGCGGGCGGGCGGGCTGGCGTCCCGGCCGCCGCAGCTTCGGGATCCCGGCCCTGCTCGCCGCCCCTGACCCTCGAGGCTCCGCTGCTGGCCCGCCTCCTCCCAGCCTCCGGCCTCGACGCGAGGGTGTGGACCCAGCCCCGTCTGCCCCTCTAGCAGGGAGAGCGGCCCTCGAGGGGCGCTGGGCTCCGAGGACCTTCTCGGTGCGCGGCGGGACTGGGGTGCGCTCCGCCCCGCCGCTGGCCATGGCCTTCACTTTCGCCGCTTTCTGCTACATGCTGTCCCTGGTGCTGTGCGCCGCGCTCATCTTCTTCGCCATCTGGCACGTGAGTAACCGGCAGCGGCTTCTAACTCTTCTTTGGCCCGGTGCCCCCCTTCCTTCCCCGCTTTCTCTGAAGTACACCTGACGTGCCGCGAGCGGCGGACCGGGGGGCCAGCCCCTCCCCGGGGCAGGGGGACAGTGAGCGGCATCGGAGCCCACGGCGCGAGCGCCCTTGGTGCCGGCTGCTGGCGGGGGGCGGGGGAGCGCCGGTCCCCGGGCGAGGCCCCCGTGCTGGGCCCGGGGCGCGCGGCGGCACCCCCGCCTACCCTGCTCCTCCCTGCCCGCGGGGAGCGAAGGAGCGGCGCCGCTGCCGTCCCGGCAATTAGTCAAGTAACTATAACAACTAAACATTGAAAATGTCAGCGTCTGCGGTGGGCCGCGTTTAGACACGTTTGGAGACAACGCGGAAACCCCACGAGAGCGCCGTTGGAGAGTGCGCTCGGCGAGCCGGGAGGGGAGGGGACCAGCGGCGGGGGTCGCCTGTGCCGCGGGGAGAGGCCCCGGCGGGCCACGAGTTCCCCCTCCCCCGCTGCCCCGGGGCCCAGCCCCCCAGCCCCCTGCAAAGCCCCCGCAGGTGGCAGCTCCCGGCCCCCGTGCCGCCGTCCTCGCCCGGGCTGCGCGCGCTGGGGGCAGTCGAAGCGGGCCCGGGTCTGCAGGTGCAGCGGGGGTCTAGGGCGTGCAGCACTTCTGTATGGGGGAGGAGGAGGCTGCAGCACAGATCCGTGCCGCACTTGGCAAGCCCGGCGCTTTCAGGGGCCCCTCCTCTGAGGCTGTTTTCCGCCCCCTGCCCTCGCCAGCCAGCCGGGAGCTGGTGGGTAGAAGAACAGCGGAGGTCGGCAGTTCCAGACGGAGCCCGCCGAGCGCAGCGTCACCGCCCCGCGAGTCCGGGGGCGGGGAAGGACCCTGGGATGGGTTCCTGGAGGCTCGTCTCCGTCTGCGGCTTACAGAGCGCGTCTGCAGGGGCAGATGCCCGCCCGGAAGAGCTGCAGGCTGGGTGGGATGCCGGTGTTTGGTAGGAGCGGTTTCTGGAGTGAGAGGGTTTATCTCAAGAAGGAACTAAGCTAGAGCAAGTTCTGTTACCCGGCTCTCCCGGAGCCAGGAGAGGGAACAGGTTAAGGGCTTCCTTCCACATCCCCACGGTGAGAGTTGACCTGGGTGGTCCCCAGGCTTCCTCTTGCGTCTAGATGATGCAAGTCTGTGAATCAGTCGGTTTAGGAAAGGGGAGGGGGTTGGAGAAGAAATTCAGACGCAGGAATTTCAGGGTGATCAAAAATCAGGCAGTGACAAGTGATGGGACCACAAGAGTGCCCCGTCCTCCTCTGTCCCAGGATTCTGGGTCTAATTTTCTCTGCAGTAAAGGAGCCTGGAGGTTGTTGACGTTGTTGAGGGAGAAGGAAGCTTCACCTAATTTAGAATAAATAAGGGCGCAGAACAGATCGTGCCCAGTTTAGCACATACCTGCCCATGTGTTTCAGAGGAGCTTTCTGTGCTTCCCGGATCGGGGAGTCATTCGCATTCCAGAAGGCTAATGACTCCTCTTTTTCGGCAGTACTTCGGCTGCTGTTTCTTGATGTTCTTGTCTTGGCCAGAGGGTGGCGGGTAGCGGAGAGTTCCATCAAACTGCCAGCCCCGGGGTTCTCTTAACCAGCCCCTGGAGCAGAGCAGGGAACCAGCGGAAGAATTTCCTCTCACTCAGGGCAAGATAATAAATAATTCAAGAGCAGGTTAATGAAATGGATGGTGTGTGCAGCTGGTTGACTAGACCTGGGAATGGAAGCCGGCCGGTGGAGTGATCCCCTGTCGGCCTCCCGGTGCGCACCCCCTTGTCCGGGGCGGAGGGGGGCGGGTAGCCAAAGGCTGACGGGTCCTGACCAGCTTCCCAGTGGGAGTGTCAAGATTCCAGTTTCTGATAATAAAAAGAACCTGTGCTCTTTGCATTCCGATTACGAAGAGCGTGGCCAAGTCTCCGGCCTCTGGAGAAAGAATTCCTCGTCTTTTCCTTCCCGCCGTCTCGGAATCAAACAGCCCAGAGCCTCCCCACGTCGATTTGGCTCCCAAGCATCGAAAGGGGAAATCGATGCACCTGTCGTGTGTGTGTGTGTGTGTGTGTGTGTGTGTGTGTGTGTGGGCATTGCCTGTAGGGTGGTGATTACGTCCATGAAAGTTTAGGGGTGTGTTTGCTTTCTTGCTGGCTTCTTATCTTCCTTACTTTGTTTTTGATCTGATAAGCCATATCGATTGCTTGGCGTATGCTAACGTCCCCGGGGAATACATGGGGCACTTAGCAATGATATACTGCAGTTAAAAAGCCTGCCAGTCGCCATGGGTTGGCCGTAAGACAGGAAGACGGCACCTTTTTCTTACTTAATGGTACACACCTTCGTAGAGGGAATGATAGTAGCTGCCACTTAAGGACCGAGTCCCGCCAGCCAGTTCTAGGCTCTCGGCGAGGACCTGTCCGATGTCCCTCCAGGTGTTACTCCCCCTGGAGGCCCAGGAGAAAGGGGGGGATGTGGCCATACGCACATTGCTTTCAAGTCTCATGTTTTACTTTGAAAATTTACTTGCATCTGTTTTCAAATGAAGGGAATTTGAATCGCCGATTAATTTTTTATCAGCCACTATTTGCCACATTTGGAACATGCAGAATAAAAGTGAGGGTGTGTTTTTTGTTTGTTGCGCGTACGTGTGTGTGTGTGTGTGTGTGTGTGTCTTTGTGTGCCTTCAGGCACATGGGCTCTTACTGCCCCTGGCAGTCCCGCACTCCTCACAGCTGGCATTTTATAGATCCAGGGAACTGTGGATCAGAGAGGTTATGAAACTTGCCCGAGGTTGCATAGCTGGTGTGCGCTGGAGCTGGGACTTGAGCCGAGTCTGAGCCTGGTGTGCCCATATCATCTTTCTAACTCAAGTTACTATCTTTGGCTTGTTCAACTCTGATCATAGTAGATAATGTTTTTACACAGCGGCTTACTTTTCTCTGTATAAATGAAATATTTGGGGCCGGAATTTCTGATTGGAGTTATACCAGCAGAGACGACTGACACATCCTTTTAAAAAAGAGGAGATCCTAGTTCAGTCTTTAAAAAACTACTATTTCTGCTTATAAAATGATACAGGTTCCTTTCTGAAAATTTTGAAAATACATATATGGAACAAAACCACCATTAATAGTATTCTCCAGAGAAGATTTGGGGGTTTTTCTTCCAAACATTACGTATCTGTGTATTTAAAAAAATTGCATATGGATGTTTAGGAGGAAGCTAGGTGTTCTGAAGGGTTTCAGATGTGAAGTGATTTCTCTTTCCAGCTGATATAAAATGAACAGTGTTTACTGGCAAGAACTCACTCAACTCTGGCTTGGTTGGGCCTTTTGCAGACGGTCGCATTTATATAAATACAGATGAAACCATTCTTGGAAAAGATCAAAGACTCATTTCAGGTTTTTAGATTTCAAAGTTTTTTTGTTTTTTTGTTTTTTTTTTTAATACCCAGAGTCACTTGTAAGGCCTCCGAGTTTTGACAAGATACAAATGAAATGAATTCTCGATAATATTTCCTTGGACGCCCCGCAGCGTTTGCCGTGGGAGGGCCCGCAGGGGCCCCGACAGATGGTGTTGACCGAGAGGCTGTTTTGCGGGGCAGGACAGAGTCCTGGTGGAGCCCCGTGGCCAGTCCCAGCCCGCCACAGATCCCGCCCCGGGGACCCGGTGCACCTCTCGCGCCCTCCGCTTATCCGTCTGGAAACAAGTAGTTGACCTGACATAGTGGGCTGCCTGGGGTTGGACTAGCCTGGTTTGGAACAGCTCGGCGGATGGTGCCGAGAGGTCAGCGACGCTCCCTTCCGCCTGGGACGTCCCGTGCCCTCTGGCGTCCCCATGCCTGATGTGGGTGCGGAAGGAAGCTCCCCCTTTTCTGGGTCCCCCTCCTTCTCCAGAGCCGAAGGACGGTGCTGGGCTTGTGCAAGGGGCTCAGCAAATACCCGGGGGATGATTTCTTATTCTCTTCTGGCTGACGTGGTGACTCCTTTCTGAATTGGCTTCTGGCTCCTTCTCCGGGACTATTCCCTGGGCGGTTTGGGCACGTGCGTTTTCTGCGGCCTTTTGGAGTCCTGGAACCTGTTGCTTTTACAGAAGAAGACTGGCGGCGAGGAGGGGTGTGGGGCCCGTCCCGATGCCGACGGTTCTCTTGCAGGGCACAGCCTGGGGATGAGTGCTGGCTGTTCCCGGAGAGCGTGCCTTCGGTAAGAGGTGACGTCCGTGCCGCCTCGTGTCACTTGGCTGTTGGCTGGCGGTCTTCCGCGACTGTCCCCACAGGGGACGGCCTCCAGCCTCCGGTTTGTCCCCCCCAGTCAGGCCAGAGAGAGGAAGGAGGGTGCGGAATTCAGGGAGGCACCGGCCCCCATGCCTGCTGCTTGGTGAAGTTCGGGGCCTGGTCGGGGTGGGATGTTGGGGGGCCGCTGTGACATTTGACTTTGACTTCAGCGTTCCTGAACAGGCAGTAAAGGCAGAGAGCGTTGGGAGGCCTGTGCCAGGTAACGCCCGAAGCCGGGTGGGCACAGTCCCCTCCTGCATCACGAGGCCTGCTGACCTGGCTTCAGTCCTGTCTTGCACCCGTACCCCCGCCCGCGGCTCTGCACGGGGGTCTCCCCTGCGCCCGCCTTCTGCTGCTCCCCCTCCTGGTACGTCGGCAAACCAGTTTCCCTGGCGCCCCGCTCCCCCAGCAATGTGCTGGGCGGCTAGCGCCCTTGCCAGCTGTCCCTGGGCTGTCGTCTGCCTCTGTCGGCCACTCCCCCAGGGGTCCCGCCAGGCCCTGGCGTCTGTCACCGGTCACGGGCCCCCTCTGCCTCTCCCGCCTTTCCAGGGGAGGGGGCAGGGCTCTCACGTGTTCTGTTGCTTGGTCGAGGTCCCGTGTGACCAGGACCATGTCCTGTGTTCCACCCCGTGCCCCTGACCTCACCGACCTCCAGTCAGCTCTCACCACGGCTCTCACCCTCATGCCCACGGTCCCCTAGGGACACACTCACTCCTGTCTGCCGTCTGCCTGTGCCCGGGGCTGCTGGAGTGGGGGACGCACGGCTCAGCCCCTGGCCCTCCGGCGTGCTGTTGGCCGGTTCTCTCAGCTCCTGCGGTGCTGTTCCAGATCCTTGGCATTTTCCCAGGGCCCCCGAAGCCCCCTACCCTCTCCCAGACCTCACTCCCAGCTGACAGAGAAGGCAGGGACACCTGGGCACCCGGCCCATCCCTGAGCTGCCGAGTCTGTCAGCACCGTTTTCCTTTCTTCTCCGACTCAGAAGCGTCTCTCCCGGCGGAGGCCAGCCCCTCCCCTGTGGGCTCCCCGGGGACATGACCCATCACGGCCCCCGGCTCCTGTGTCCTCAGCCACTGCCCTCCGCTGGTCCGTCCGTGGTGTCCCTGAGCTCACGGGCCAGCCTCCCGATGCCGCTGGCCTCTTCCTTCGCAGACTGGTTTTGCCTCCCTGGTCCCTCTTTATTCTTGTAGCAAATGTTCAGAAAAGCACCGAGACTGAAAAGCCTTTGGCTCCTGTCATCCGGAATCAGCAAATGTTAGCGTTTTGCCTCTTCGGAGTCTTAACCACCTTCTTTAAGGCAATGTGTTTTCTCGTTGCCTCCGCCTCATGCCCCGCCTCTTCTCGGCCCTGCTCTTGGCAAGGGCTCCGGTGGCCAGTCTCCCAGTGCCATTCGGGGCTCTCCGTGGCCTGTCTGTGGCCTCGAGCTCCAGTGGCCAGTCTCCCAGTGCCATTCGGGGCTCTCCGTGGCCTGTCCGTGGCCTCGAGCTCCGGTGGCCAGTCTCCCAGTGCCATTCGGGGCTCCTCTGTGGCCTGTCCGTGGCCTCGAGGTGCTGGCCCACATCCGCCTTGTGAATCTTCCTCCCTTGCCCCCCATCTCAAAGTGCCAGTGCCCCGACCCTGTAGATCGTGTAGGGCCGCCTGCCCCACAGCCTGGGTCATACCCTCCTCCACCATGGTGACCTGCCCGCAGTGCTCGTCTTTCCCCCATTGGTGCTCGCTCCTACCCGCTCACCTCTGCCCGCCCCATGTGCACCCGGCCCAGGCCCTCCCTGCCCTTTCTCAGAGCACGTGCCCCTTCCAGAGCGGCACCCTTGGTCACATCTCACCTGAACAACTCCCCTGCCCCAGCTTCCAGGAGCGACCTTTCTAGCTCCTAGAAGCTCTCCATGTCGTCCTCATACTAAACTCTTTTTCGGGCTGCTGGGGCCTGCAGGGTCCGGGCCCAGGTCACGCTTCGACCGCGTCCCTTGGCTCCTGTGTTCCCAACATTCTCAGCTTCTTGCAGCTTCCAGCACAGGCTGTCCCGCCGCTCAGCAGAGCTCAGCTGCTCTGCCCTGCCCCGGCTCTGTCCTCGGCGACGCCGGACTGTCTCTGTCCTTGACCCCACTGTGCTGGCGCCCTGGTCTGAGTCCCTCTGTTGCACTCATCCCCAGGGATTGCTTTGGACTGTTAGCCCTTCCGCGGCGGGAACCGCCGCCCTCATTTGTAGCCCGAGCCCCCGCACAGAAGTGTCCCCGTGGTCGGAGCCCAGAGAGGGCAGAAGACACACATCCAGGACCCGGGTGATTGCCCGTGCCAGCCGAGGCTCAGTTTCCCCGGCTTGCCTGGTTACAGCAGCCGTCCGGGTGCTCGTTAACAGTGCACATTCCTGGGCTCCACCGGAGGCCCCCGGGGTGGAAGGAACACATCCGAGCTCAGCCCGGCATCCCTGGGGTGGGGGAGACGCTCGACGGGGCACCCGAGTCCGAGTCCGGGTGCAGGTGAGGAGGACCGCCCTGGGCCGGGGTTCTGAGCAGCAGAGGTGAGGAGGGGGCTGCTGTCATTGGAATGGGCTGACAGACCGTCGGACAGGACGATGTCGGCTGGGCTGATTTATGCTTGGAGACGCCCATGTTTGATCAGCGCTGGCGGTGAGATGCGCCATTCTCCCCTCCCGTGATGCCCGGGCACAGACAGTCCCCTCGCGGCTTAGATAAGGATCTGAGGTTCCAGCCCGATGTCTCTGCCATTTGGTTTCCTGGTGAGTTGCTGGTCTTCCGGTGGAGGGAGGTTCTCAGGAAGGGGACAGGGCCCTGTGTCCATTCAGAGAAGAGGCCCAGTGCGTCCTGCTCCAGCCCTGAGGCCATGCATAGGACGTGTGCCCCCAGCTCTGCAGGGCTGAAGGTGTCTGGGATTGCACGCCGCCAGGACCCCTGCGTCCTAACACGGGGAACCGAGATTTACTGGAGCATCTTTTAGAGGCTCTTGGAATCTGATTAATTCCCATAAAGGTTACTGAAAGCTCCAAGTGCACAATTAAATCCTGAATTGGTCTCTGAATACCAATCTGGAACCTAACAACAAGGCTGGCAAATATTTTTGATTTGACGGAGAAGCGACAAGCACGAGACATTCTTGCGTGCTGAATAAAATAAAGCCCGAACAAAAACCAGTACAAAAGATCCAGAAATCAAGATGAAGCTGGTAGACTCCAACGAAGCCGCTGACATTTCTGGGGGCCCGGGGTCCTGGGCGTTAGGACGTCCCAGTCTGGGCGGGGGGCTCCCGGCCGAGGGCACGGTCGCTCCCGGGAAGGAGCCACATGGCTCCGCGCCCAGCGGCCATCTCGCGCCCCACCCCACGGCAGGGTAGGTCTCGCGGCGCCCGGCTCTGTGTGTTTCCCCTCCTCCCTCGCAGATCTAAATCCTGCGTGTTCTTCCACCGTGTGGCTCCCGTCCCGCCATGGTCGAGCCACTCGCTCCAGCTCAGCACGACGCCCGGGAAAGCTCGTGGCCTCGTCGGCCCCTGTGCCCACATGACCTGGGGCTGGCGCGCCACTCAGGCCGCTGGCCTCGCTGTCGGTGAGGTCGACGCGGACAGAGGGCAGGCTCTGCCGTCCCCGTTACACACCCGTGGAACTCGGGAGGACGCGATGAACAGGTGCGGAGTGCAGCTGTGCTTGCTGACTCTGACAGTCACTTCTTTGTCGCCTTGTGTGGGTGGTGAGTCTAGAAGACCCTGGAAGACGAGGGAGCCTGTGGCTTTGGGGACGGTGGCGGCCGGCCCCGGGGAAGGGCGTGGGTGCAGGGAGCGCTGGCCTCACTCCCCCTGCTCCAAGTCAGGCCGACACAGCACAGTCCTGGGACCACCAGCAGCCGGCGGGCACGACCACCGTCGGGGGGATGGCTCGGCATCGCCGGCCCTGGCATCCCCTCGGATGGGGCTCTGAGAACGGGGCCTCCCATCACCGCCTGACCCCCAGGCCGTGCTCGCAAGCGAGCCTCGCAGTTGTCTCGCTCCAGGATCTGTGAGCCTCCGTCTTCCCCGAACTGGCCAGGCCCCGGTCGGGCGTGCAGAGCCAGGCGGGCCGGACCTGTCCCCGTCCCCGGCCCTCATGGAACCGTCTGGCCCAGACTCAGCCTGCCTTGTCAAGACCCCCGGGTTTTTGCGGTTCTGGCCTGTGCCTGGCCTTTCTCCACGTCGGCCTGGCTGCCCGACCGGGAGACGGACCTCACCTGGCCTGGCGGTTTCTCCTCCAGGTGCTGCCCAGCTCCCCTCACGTTTTAGCTTCAAAGTTTTTTTTTATTGTCGTAGAATACACATCACACAGAATCGGCTATTTTCTGGCCGTGTTTAAGCGTCCACCTCGACGGCATTAAATGTGTTCATGTCGTTCCGCTGCCACCCCCACCGTCCGCTTCTAGAACTTTCTCATCCTCCCACACGGAAACCCTGTCCCCATGAAACACCCCCCCGCCCCCACCACAGCCTCCCCCAGCCCCGCGCCCCTGTCACGCCCCGTCCCGGGACCCCCTGGGGATTCTGTGTGCTCTCTGCGGTTCCCCTGCTTCTACGGGCAGACGCTCTCTCGGTCCTCGGCCTTGGCTGCGCCGGCTCTGGGCCCTGTCTCGACCTCCGGCCCCTGCCGGTGGCCTCTGTCCGCCTTCCTCCGGGACCGACGACAGCCACGACCGCCCAGGTGAACTCGTGGACTGAAATACCCGCTCTGTTTTGCGCCGTTACTCTGGAGCCCTCGAGTCTTCCAGGCGAGTCGGTTATAGACTGTCTTCGAGTCTTGGCTTTGGGTCCTCGTCCTACGTTGTAAGTGGCTCTTGGCTTTGCCGGGGAGAGGGCCCCGGGGGCACACAGTATTTGCCTGAGAACCGGGGGATGAACCAAGGGAGGAGCCAAGGGATCTGGTGAAAATTTTGTTGTTCAATAAAACCCAATTTGCATTTCTGCTCTCACACGGACGGAGGCACAGAGGCTCGCTCGGCCTTGGTGGCTGCTGGGGGGGTTCCTGCCGATGAGTTTTGCCATCGTGGGAGGAACCGCAGGCCAGGGCACCAGGAATCCCTGTTAAATACGTCCCCCTCCTTCCATTCCTTGGCGTTCCATTCATATTCTTTTGGGGATTCAGCCCGGCTCCCCAGCGCCCCCCACAGGCGCTCCCGCCGGCGGGCTGCTCCGAGGCGTGTGGTGGGTGAGTCCCAGGCACGGGGGTCTCCCAGGCCTTGACCGCTCTCTCCCTCCTCCCATCCTTCTTCCTCTCTCGCTTTTGACCTCCTTTTGTTGCTTCTTCTTGGCGTAGAGCCTCCATCTGTCGGAGGCTACACAATATTACTTAGCCCCGCTGGAGGGCTCCGGGGCCGGGACGTTAGCTGCCACCACCGCCCTCCCCCGAGGCGAGTTGAGCTGCAAGCTGACATTTCCGGAGCAGCAGCCGCCTTAGGTAACTCTGCTGTTCGCGCCTGCCCGGGGTCCATTTGGACGCTGGGATCCGGCTCTCCTGCTGGGGAAAATGCAGGGGAGGAAAGCAGAATCTTGGAGCCGACTTCCTTTTTTTTTTTTTTCTTATTGGCAACTGATTCATGAACCCTAAAAAAAGAGTTGATAGCAACATAGCCAGCTAGCTATGGCAGCCCAGATGGTCCCCTATATAATAGAGACATTTGTCTCTTGGATAAAAAAAATATTTAAATGTGTTCTGTGAGCTTATTGAGAAAAGGAATTAGCAACGGCAGAGGTTGCGGGCGCGGAGACAACCCGGTGATTCGAGCCCCGCGGAGCGCAGAGATGAGGACGCGGGAATTGGAGGTGTGCGGCCGGATGTGCGGGGAACCCCGAGCGTGCGGGAGACGGCTCCAGGGTGCCCGCCGCGCCCCCTGCCCCTCGGGCATGCTGCGGGCAGAGGGGCCGGTCCGGACGTGCCCGCATGGAGACCTGAGCCCCGTGGCCCGAGGCATGGCCAGCTGGGGAGGCTTCGTGGCAGCTGGAGGCAGACCAGGCCAAAGAGGACACGTTTGTGCCAACCGTTTCTCAATTCTACACTGAACGGATAGATGGATGATCCCATTCCCCTGCTTCCCTTCCGTGTGTTTGCTGGGAAATGGTGCAGGCCCCGCAAATCCCGTGGGCCTGCCCGAAATCCTTACAGAGCTTTCATTGTCCCCATTGGGGGGGGTCCTGGGCAGGCCACGGGGTGGGGACCCTGCTGGCCGCTGGGCTTCTGAGCGGCTCTGCGAGGAGGGCGGGCGCGGTGACAGCCACGGAGCGGGAGCGGGGAGCGGCTGCCGTGGGGGGACAGTCTCCCAGAGCGTGCAGAGTCCTTATCTGGGGTTGGGATGGAACCAGATGTGCGGCACCTCGAGCCCCTTCATCTTTACTGGAGCGTGACTTTCCCGGGGTGAGGTTTCTTGGAGGGTGTGGAGGGAATTGAGTGCGCGCCAGCAAAGCGTGTGTGCCGAGTGCGGGGAAATGACTGGAGAGACGTGTGTTTGGTCTTGACACCCTTTTCCCTCCCGAGCTGGCAGTTTGAGATGCAAAAGTCACGCCCTGGAAAGGGGCCAGCCGCGCCCTGAGGCGGGCACAGCTGCTGAGCGGCGTTCTCCCGCACACTGCTCTGTGGGCGCCCGGTCCCTGCGCTGCCCGGGGCCCCGTGCACGGGCGCGCATGTATGTACGCATGTGCACATACGTGTGTGAGCGGGTAAAATGAAGGTGCTGAACACAGTGGTCTTTGGGGTCCTATCCAGCTCTCCTGCAGCTTGCTGTCCGCATCCTATTCTTTCCCTGTCCTCCGACTGTGGCCTTTCTTGCCTGACGGCCTGCCGCGTAGGGGACGCATCGGCTGAGGTTCTAGAGATCGGTTCTGGCCCCCGTAAGCAGCAAAGGGATTCTGGGGAGGGCGGGTGGAGGGCTCGTACAATGAATGCATGGCAGGTCTGCAGAATGACTAGACACAGAATCCCCTGGATTTAGGTCGCTGGCCCTCCGCCTCCCGTCCTGGAATCACCGCTCCTGAGGACGGAGAGTCTCCTAGGCTCGGCTGGGGTTGCGCCCCCATTGGCGGCCCCGAGCGGGGAGAAGTGTCGTGGGCTCTCCAGGCACCTGGATGCACCCTTCCGCTGGGACAGCGCTCAGACAGGAAATGAGGCCGGTGTGGAAGGGGGCATGGATGCTGGGTGACCACAACGGGATGATGTGCCCTCCCTGAGCCCTTCGGCGTCGCTGTCCCCTCCCCCGTGCTCAGAGACAGCGAGCTCGTCCCTAAAGCAGAGGTTAGCTTCCGGGGGCCACGGACGCCGTGCCGTGTTAGCCCACGGGGGCTTGCGCCACGGGACGCACGGCGGCTCTGCTCTGGCCACGAGGCTGGACCAGCCGGGTGATGACTGTCCACTGCCCCTCAGGAGCGTCTCCACCGTCTCTTCATTGAAGTGTGCCACGGGGGCCACGTGACATGCCTCCGTGGCACACGGCTGGCCCTCCAAGCCCGCGGCTTTCACAGGGTCCGCTCGGCGGAGGCTTTGCAGGGATTTCGCAGCGCACGCGGTCCCCCGGAAGGAGGCAGCAGCAGGTGCGTGAGTCAGGAATCGGAGAGACGTGTCTGACCCCGAATTCTGGAGGATACATGGCAAAGTGAAACCTAGCTCTTCCTTCTCGTCTTGGAAAAGAAGAGCCCCGGACCCCCAGTTCCCACCTCTTCCTGAGAAATGCCCCCCCTCATCTGACCGTCCCGGCGTCCGTCCCCTGCCTCGTGCAGAGCCGAGCACGGAGGCCCCTCCCGGGCCCTGTCTCTGCCACTGAACGTACCCGCTCGGCGTTCCCGCCAGGAGCCACTGTCGCAAAATTAGCAGAGCCGGCAACTTCTGCCACTGCACAGGAGTAAGCTGTTTCGCGCTGTAAACGGGAGGCAGCATCAATTGTCTCCCGAGGGAACAGGTGACGCTACTGGCTCAGAGCGAGGCTGTGCGCCGGCTCTTCTGTTAAAATTAGCTCCTTGGCGTTCTAGAACCGTCATAAAGGAGTCTGATGAAGTGAGGTGTGGCTGGATTCTTCCGTGGCTCTGGGAGGAGTGTGTTGTTTTCAGAAGCCAGTCCCCCCCCAGACAGGGGCCCCACCGAGCGCTGGGGGAAGGGCAGGATACAGGCCATGGGGACAGAGGAGCGCCTGGCCACGTCCCTGCAAGACCCTGGCCGCGAGCAACCGCTCTCAGTCCGTGGACTCCCTCCCTCCAGGTCCCCTTTCTTATGTCAGACACCAAGAGGCCGTTTCATTCTAGAAAAAAAATCAATCAGACAAACCGAAACTGAAGGCAGTAAGACATTTGGGGTCAAGGGCTCAGCCGTGTGGTTAGGGGGCCTGTGGGCTGTGGCGCACTCAGCCGATGGCGCCCCTTCTGAATCCGGGGCAGACGGGGGGTCGGTGTCCTGCTCACTGATGTGCTGGGGACGGAGTCACATAATCAGCAGCACTGGGATCCCGACAGCAAGACGGACCTGAGGTCATCGGGCCAGTCTTCTCATTTGGGAATGGGGCTCCACGAACCCCGAAAGGCTGCACACGGCCTGTCCCGGGGAGGCTGAGCGGCCCGGGGACAGGGCCGTGGTGTCTGTAGGGGATACCGGGAGATTCCGGGGGGCCCAGGGCCAGCCCTGTCCCCAGGAGCCTGTGCCCACAACCAGGTGGGTTCTCTTCCCCTCCTTGTTACCGGCCTCCGTTTCCTGCTCGGAAAAGGAGGGGTGGCAGGGTCAGGGGCTCCCGTGGCTGCCTGACGGCCCCCCCTCAAGTGTAGCTCGTCAGAAAGCTGTGGGGCAGGTCCAGGCCTCAGACTCGCAGGCGGCGTTCCGAGGACATTCCAGCTCTCTCAGCCCTCCTCTCCAGGACCTGCGTTCCGTACCGCGGTTTGGTCCCTCGTGTGTCCCTCCAGCTCATGGCTCCTTCTGGGCGGTGTCCTCTCTCACCACGCCACAGAGCTCACTGTCTTGCTGCGGGAATGTGTTCTCTTGGCTGTTTGGTCTGTGAGTTTTCCTTCCCCCTCAAGACTCCGCTCCCCGCCCCTCCCCGCACAGACCCTGGGGATCGAATAGGAGGCTTGGTGAACAGCGCTGGTCTCTGACCTCTGTCTTCAATGAGAATGGCCGCTGCCTCGCCCTCCCCTTGAAGTGGACTCTTAAGTAGAAGATGTCTTACTATCTGACGATTTTGTGATTCACTCCTGGGTGGGGTCCCCTTGTCCCACCCTCCCAATTCCTATGGGTCTGTGGAGGAGTGGGGGGCTGTGGCCCCTGGGTGGGGTCCCTTTGTCCTGCCCCCCAAGCCCTCTGGGTCTGTGGAGGAGTGGGGGGCTGTGACCCCTGGGTGGGGTCCCTTTGTCCTGCCCCCCAAGCCCTCTGGGTCTGTGGAGGAGTGGGGGGCTTAGAGGGAGCGCTGTGTGCTGCCTGCCGCTTCCTGTTGCTCTGTGTGGTGGTGTGAGAGCGGCCGGAGCCCCAGGGCCTTGTCACGTGCATGCGTGTGTGCTGGCTGATACCTGGGGCCTGAGCCCAGGCTCTGGGCCCTGGTTCTCCATCTGCACAGATAGCTGAGGCCCCTTTCGGCTCTGGGTCCCCCATAGCTCCTCGCTGCTCCCAGCCTGAGTAACAGGTGCGAGAGGCGCTTTGATAGGTCTGGTTGCTTCGCAAAGGGTGTTGGTGTCCATGTTGTCGGGGGGAGGCCCCTGTGTGCTCCAGTGGTTCCAACTCAGAACCCTTTGTCTCCCCATCCGGCCAGCCTCTGAGTCATGTATTTACCCCTCAACATCCCCACCGCCTTCCCGAGCTGCCCTCTGCTCGGTCGTGTCTGTGCCTGGGATGGGAGGGGCTGGGGACCAGGTGACTCCGAGACCCTTTCCAGCCCCCCCCACTGTGCTGTGACCCAGGGGTGCGGGGGCGGCTCTGAGCCCAAGGGATGTGGGCCACCAGCTGCCAAGATGTCCTTCGTGTGTGTCGTCACCCGAGGGAGGGCTGAGCGGTCCTGACGGGGCAGAGGCGGTTGGGACGGGCTAGAGGTCCCTGCTTGTCATTTCCCAGGCGGCAGGTCTGACGGTGGCGGAGGAGGGCCAGCGTGAGCAAGGGTGGGGGTGGAAGGTTTCCTGAAAAACCGTTGACTTTCAGTCAGGGTCACACTGAGTTATTTTACTTGGTGCCGCGTTGGTCTCCTTGCTCAGGCAGGTGCGGTTCCCGCGGGCCTCTGAGCTCCCTTCAGTGTCTCTGGGGTTAGGGTCCTCGAAGCACCGAGGGGACAGCCCTCAGCCCGCAGCTGAGCTGAGCCTCCCGGTGACCTGGGTGCTCCTGGCTGTTGCCCTAACCTGTAGCACCTGCTCCCTGGCGAGGGGCTCAGCCCGGGGCAGGACGGGCTGGGCACCGTTAACGAGGGGAGGTGAGTGGACGGGAAGGCCCCCCCTTGCCCATCAGGCATCTCCCGGGAATAGTGCCCAAACACGACCACTGCGCCCCCTGGGACCCACTCAGGACCCTTCCCCTGCTGGCCCCTCTGGGGTTCCCACTGCTACTCAGTGACACAGTCCTCTGGGGACAGTGTCCGGGCCTGTAGCCACCCTGGACAGCGCCTCCTCGCTTCCCGGTCCCTGGTCCCATCCATGGAGACTCAGGGCCCTGTGGGCACCTTCCCGCCTTGGATTCCCCGTGCAGCCACCAGCATGGCCCAGGACCCCAAGTTCTCAGGTCCCAAAGGAAGCCCGGCACTCACGATGTGTGGGGGGAGACGGTGCTGACCGCAGTCTCTTGGGGCCTCTGCGGAATCCCAGGGTCTATTTCGAGTGCTGGCACATTCCCCCAGCGAAGGGGGCCGGCTGTCAGAGGCTACGGGCCGCTGCCCACTGCACCCCTGCCGTCTTCTCCGTCACACTCTGGCATCTCTCATAGGATGGGATGCTGGCCTGTCCCCACCTCCAGGGATTCCCGAGGCTGCCGGGCTCCCGCTTTCCTTCCCCAGGACTAGTTAACGGAGAGAAACCGGGTTGTCAGAGGGGCGAAGCCGGGCTGTGCTGGCTGATTTGTCCGGAAGGCTGAGCACCTGCTCTCCGCCCGCAGGGACACCTGCGGCCGCTGTCTGTCCGTCCGTGGTGGGTGGTGCGCGGTCGGTGAGAGACGGCACGCCCTGGGAAGGCTGCCACTCGCTCCCGCGTGCTCGCTGTAGGAGGTTTTTGCTGCCTGCGTCTGGGTGTTCCTTCCGGTTCTTCTGGATCAGCGGGTCTCCAACTCCTGGGTGCACGCGAGTCCCCGGGAACCCGGCACCCAGTTCCAATGACTCCTGTCCGTGGGCCTGTGGTTTGGGCAGGAGGGCTGGTTGTGCGTTTGCACATGGGAATGTGTCAGCGATGCTTTACCTACATGGCTGTTTGGCACCCTCATGGGGAGAGTGGGCATCGCCGTGGGGGTCGCTGGTGCTGGGGGAGCGCTGACCCCTCTGGGTCCTGTTCCGCCGGCAGGGACCCTGCGTCCCCAGCGTTCTGTTACTGTAGATCCTGGAGTTATGTTTTTCAGTTGAGAAATGGAGGTGCTGCACAGGGAGTCTGTGGCCAAACTGGGACTGCCCCCCCCCCCCCCGCCGGGCCGCCTGCACCCCTGCCCCCCTGCCCCCTGCACGGCCCCGGCCACGTGCTGCCTCTCCCCTCGCTGCGGTCCGCCTGCTGGGAACCGTTTCAAGCTCTCTGTGCTCTGTAGCTAGAGATTTGTCTGCTTTATTTTAATTTATCTTATTTTTTAAAAGATGTATTTATTTAGAGAGAGACAGCGTGCGAGTGGAGGGAGGGGGACAGGCAGACTCCCCCCGAGCGCAGAGCTGGATGCGGGGCTCGATCCCACGACCCTGAGATCATGACCTGAGCTGAAATCGAGAGTCGGACGCTTAACTGACTGAGCCCCCCGGGCGCCCCCGTTTGTTTGTTTTAAAGGAGAATGGTCAGCGTCTGATTTCCTGTGGTCCCGGAGCTGCTCGTGTAGGAGTAGCTCCAGGGGAAGGGAAGTGAGACGTGGTCGGCCCTTGGTCTTGGCACAGAAAGCCTGGCCCTCTGGGGGGTTAGGCAGGAGGAGAAGGGGCGCATTGTGAGCGGGTGCTGCTCTGGGCTGGGAAGTCCGAGAGGGCTCTGAAGGGACGCTTGTCCGGGCAGCCGGACACACAAGTCAGGAAGCGGCCCTGTTCCGCGGCGGGTCCCCGGCCGCAGCTGCAGGCCGTCTGTGCTCTCGCTGGCAGCGGCAGGCATGTGTGTGTGACGCGCGCACTGCAGTTGTAGCTCGAACACTCCTGTCCTCAAACGCACTTTCTCCTGCCGCAGCCCTCACACCCGAGCCGAGAGCGAGACGGGGCCGGCCCTGGAGGGGACGGCAGCGTGCTGGGGAATGGAGGCTCCTCCACATTAGGGAATTAGAGACTGTGCAGTGAGATGGTGCACACAGCCTGGGCCTGCCTGACCGCTGCAGGTCAGCTCGACTGGAGGGGCCCGGGCAGGACCAGGGGCTGTGGAAGCCGGGCCAGGAGGGGCGGGTCTGGTGAACGAGGGGGGAGCCTGCCTTCGTGACGGCCGGCAGCCTCCACGCCGTGGCCGGATGCTCAGGATGCGTGGGGGGGGGATGCCCAGTCAGGGCAGGGGACCCCAGGGTCTCCGAAGCCGGCCGGTGGGTGTTGGTGTGGCCGTGTGACTCTGGTGCTGTGTTTGGATTGGGGCAGAGCCCGGGGACCCGGGACCCCTGCGACTGAAAGTCCCACAAAGGCAGGACCCGCGTGCACTCCGGGCCGGGGCCTGCCCACGGCCGCTGAGTGTGTGGGGGACATGGCGACCATCTCTCCTGGGTGGTTTGGCACCCGCGTGGTGGCCGCGGAGCTGGGAGAGGGGACGGGGCCTGTCAGCTCTGACGCCCACCTGGATGTGTGTCCTGCTTTGAAGCCAACTCAACGACTCTAGGGGGGAGAAGGGCACCCCAGGAACCCCCGCCCGTCTGTCTCTGCGCTCCTTCCCTGTAGTTAAGTTTCCCCTGGCTGCGGGCCCCGACCCCTGACCCTTGTCGGCAGCGGGGTCAGCTTGAGACCCGCGCTTTCCTCCCAGGCTGCAGCGCCCCCCGCCGCCACTAGAGGGACGAGGCTTGGGGCGACGCGGGGCCTCCAGCCCCGGAGCATTTCCAGCCCGATCTCAAGTCCTGGGGGCGCGACACCCTCTCTCTGTGCTCCCGATGCGCCCATTTCCACAGTACGGCGGGCAGTGAGGCCCCGGGGAGGCCCGCCCTGGCAGGGGGCGGCGAGCTTGGAGCCCTTGTGGCTACCCCGCGTGTCGTGTGTCCCAGCCTGGGCTCCTAAAGGCAGGCACGCCCCAGCCCGCTCCGTTCACTCCCGCCCACCGGAGGGCTCTCCCTTTCTCCGAAGGAGCCAGTCGGACGGGGACGGCCCAGCGGCGGGGAGCCGCGGGGGACGCACAAGAGAGCACGGGCCGTGTTTGGTTCAGCAGTCAGACCATCCCTCGTCCTTGGCCATGCATGGCGGGTTTTTAGCCTCGTGCCCGGCAGTCCTCGGGCCAACCAGTCGTGTTTAAGTTTATGTCTATGCACTGAGCACCCATTGGTCGCTGTTGGGACATCCCGGACACAGAGGTCCCATCGGACTGGGGGCATCACGGAGAGGTGGCCTTTATGTGGGCTGGAGCATCTTGATGGATGGACGGGAGGCGAAGGACGGACGGATGAGTCCAGACTAAGGGTGCATTCGGGACAACTCCTCAGGAGTCCGGCGCGGCTGGTCCGCGGAATGTGATCTCTGAGTAGGGATTGAGGTGAAACAGGAATGTGTGACCCCCACGCCCCTCGGGCCAGGGGACTCGGGTAGGCAGAAGGTGGCTAAGCATGGCTGCTGGGGACTTGGTTCGGCGTAGTCAGCGCGGTGGCCGGAAGTTCCCACCCAAGACTGAAGGTCACGACACAAACCAGAGCAGCGAGCTGTCTCGGAGCCCCCAGGAGAAGGTGTAGCTCAGACACTGGGGAGAACTTGAAAGAAATGAGCTGCCAAGCCACGAAAAGACAAGGAAGAAACTTACTGAGTGGAAGAGGCCAGTCTGGAAAGGCTCCATCCGGTGACGTTCTGGAAAGGCAAAGCTGTGGGGACAGGAGAAGATCAGGGGTGGCCCGGTGTCGGGGGAGGGAGGAGTGAACAGGCAGAGCATGGGGACTTCGAGGGCCGAGAAGCAACTCCGAGTGACGCTGTCATGGTGGACACCTGTCCTTAGCCCTGTGTCCCGACCCTCACATGAGCTGTGGACTTCGGGTGCTTCTAGTGTGTTGACGTGAGGTCATCAGTTGAACAAATGTCCCGCTGTGTTGGGGACGTTGACAATGGGGAGGCTGTGCATGTGTGGGGACGAGGAGTCTGTGGGAAATCTGTGTGCCTCCCACTCAGTTTTGCTGTGTACCTAAAACTGCTCTAAAAAATAAAATCTATTAAAAAAACAACTTGGGAGACTATGTGCTAACCCCAGGCCTAGAGAAGACAAAGGCTGATGGGGCTGAGACCCCAGAGCCAAGAATTTGTGGCTGGGTGGCAGAGCGGTCAGAGAGAAAGCAAGTGGGAAGCAGCCGGTGTGGGGAGAGGGAGGATGTGTTAGGAGAGGTGAGAGCATCAGCCAGTGCTCCCAGACAGACAGAGCATAGCCCGCAGGGGCAGGGTCTTGGGGAGGGGGAGGTCGGCCTGGCCTAGGGCATCCATGGCAGGAGGATAAGAAATGAGTTAAAAATCTCTGAGGTCTTTGAACCCCTCTGAGCAGTGCCGGTTACAGGGCCGGGCAGGCGCTTTTGGAGAGGAAGGTTGATGAGCTCTTTTCCGGGCATGCTGACCTTGAGGTCTGGAGGAAGGTGGGGAGGGAGTGCAGACGTCCGGCTGGGAGGTATCAGTCTAGAGGTGGTGGTGGAATGAGGGGGAAGGGGTGAGTTCACCAAAGGAAAGATCGTAGAGAGTGTTTTCCCGTCATTGGCCCATTCATCGAATGTCTGTTGGCGCCAAGTTCAGCAACAGGCAATCCTCCGTCTTCAGAGCCGTTTAGGAGCGAAGAGCAGTGTCTGGGCTCAGGGAGAGGTTCGCCTGTTAAAGGGATCTTCGCGCTATCTCAGCAGGATTATCTGCATTTCCCCTCCCCTCTCCCCTGGGATGTTTCTGGAGGAGGTGCAGATACAAGGATCGGGGACGGAAACGAGGATTCACGTTGTCATGACTCACCCCCTAGTGCCGCGAGCTCCCGCAATGGTGCTGAGCTGCAGCGAGGGGCTCCTGGTCAACCTGCAAGCGGGAGTCTCTACCTCCTCCAAGCTCAGATCCAGCGCTTAGCGCTGGCTGACCCCCATGCCCCAGCGGTGTCATGGAGCCTCGGAAGGTGGCCGGCGATCGGCTCAGGAGAGAGGAGCAGCGTGCAAGGGCTTTCTGAGCTGTCGGCCCGCAGCGCACCTGCCCGCTGGTAGGCAGGCCTGGTCGGCGTCTGCCGTGGGGTTTTGCTCTTCCCTCCCGGGCCGGGAGGAGCCAGGAGCTTCTCAGCCCCTCTGTCAGTCAGGGGAATGGCAGGCCCAGAGGCAGTGATTTATCCTCAGTGTGACTAACCTGTGGCCCCTTGTTCCCTGGGTTTCTTTCTTTCTGAATCCCCGGCCGTGCAGCCAGCCTGGAAGTGGGTGGGCTTCCCTTGAATGTTGTGCTGCCTGGCATGGTGGGCAAGAGGATGGCCCCAGCAATGCCCACAGCCTGGCCCTGGGCACCTGCTAAACTCTGTTACTTTATGTAGCAGAAGGGACTTTGCAGATGGGATTAAATTAAGGATGCCGAGATGAGGAAGGGCCTGATGTAATCAGGGGGGGGCGTCCTTGCGGGCTGAGCGGTGGGCCTTGCCCGGGACGCCGTGTCCGGGGCGTGGGCCAGGGATTTCCCGCCCGAGCACCGTTTCTCAGCAGGTGGAGGCAGGTGGAGGCACCCTGACCAAGCAGGGAGGCTCACGGGACGCATGCTTCTGAGAAGTGGTACAGACTAACCAATTTGACCCTAAACACTGGGAATTAGGCCTCTGGAGGCCCATGTATGCATTTATGCAAAACCATATGCAGACGAGCGCCAGAGCCCAGTGGCCCAGCCCCGCCGCCTTACTCGGGCCCCCGCTGCCCTTGCATTTGGTTATTTTTGGCTCTGGGCCTCGGTCTCTTGTGTCGGCGTGTGCGGGGCGGGGGTGGGGGGTGGGGGGGGCACGGAAGGAGACCGTTCCAGTTTAAGCAGCCACAACAGCAAAATTCTTCTAGCAAATTGGCCTGCTGTTCATCAACAGTTTTCTGTTTGCGTGGGGTTTCAGAGGCCGGATACACTGTCGTCCTGGAAATAAGAGGCGAGGAAAAGATCTGTCGGCACCCAGCTCCTGAGATCATAATTGAGGGGAGTCCTTGGCTCTCTGGTGCAGCCCCGCCGGTGCTGCCAGGCCCCGGCATGGCTCCCCACCAGCCCAGCTGAGGCTCCGGGCCCCCTGGGCAAGCAAGGCAGTAGGTGTGGAGCCCGTGTGTTCAGTAGAGACACCGGCTTGATGGGCTCCTTCTGGTGCCAGGCCCTCAGCTGTCCGTGGGCTCGTTCAGATGGTGGTGGGCTGCAGAGAGAGTGAGCGAGAGGGAGATACTACACATGTGCACACACACACATGCACACAAGCCAGGCATGCACAAATGCATGCACATAGGCAGGCGTGCACACACATGCAGGCATGCACACACATGGACATGCATGCACACACAGGCAGGCATACACACAGGTACGCACACACACGTACACACAGGTAGGCATGCACACACACGTACATGCATGCACATAGAGGCAGGCATACACACATGCACACACATATGCAGACATGAATGCACACATGCACACACAGAGGAGTGCATGCACACACAGGCAGCACACACACATATACATGCACACACAGGAAGGCATGCACACAAAGGCAGACATGCACACACATGTACATGCATGCACACAGAGCAGGCCCGCACACACACATGCATGCACACACAGGTAGGCATGCACACCCAGGCACACACGTGCACATGCACACACATGCACACAGCTCAGAACTAATGACAGTGAGCCCGGTGCTGTCAGCAGCTGCTGCTGTGCTGTAGTTTATTTGGTTGGAAGTGGTGCATTTGGAGTGACAATAGTTAGAAAAGCAGGAGAATAAAAAAGCCCAGTAAAATAGCTTTGCGGGGTATTTTCCTGATTATGTGACTATTTTATGCTTATTATAAAAATGCAAACAGCACGGGAATGGTGTGAGGAAACTCCAGCGACAGCCCCCGTCAGCATTCCGTGATGACTTCCGTGTATCCTTCTGTGAGCGCACGCATGCATAATTGTATGTAAATGAATTAGATGGAATTACATCGTTCGTTCTGTGTTTTCTACCACGACTTAAACTGTGGTTTTTGTTGCTGTTTTGCATAATCGCCCCCTCCCGCCACAGTGCCTGCCAGCGTCCCCCGCCCCCCGCCCCGTGCTCGGGGCACCAGTGGTAACAGCCTGGCATTCGTCTTTCATAGGTTCCCTCATGCTCGTCTACAAACACGAATACTTAGGGTGTGTCTTGGTTTTGCTTTTATCCATTTCTCTGCACTTTGCTTTTCTCACCGGGTAGCAGCCAGGAAGCCCCTCCAGGTTAGGCTCTGCGTGGCTCGGACCCCAGGCTGCACACACGCCACGGCCTGTTCCGCCGCCTCTTACTGATGGGCACTTACTGTTTCTCCAGCGTTTGGCCCGTGTTTTGCTTGGACATCGGCTCTTATTCGGTGGAGCCTTCATTTCCATGAGCTGGCTCCCCGGGAGCGGGGTTGCTGGCTGCGGGCTTTGCAGATTGGGACTGCCAGGCTGCTTCCTAAGGGCTGTATGCATTCACGTTCTCAGGAGCAGTGAGTGGGTTTCCATTCTCCCCGTCTCCCCGACAGCCATGTGCGCAACACAATTAAATTTGCCTTTCAATCTGACACATGTAGAATAACATCTTGTTGCTACCTGCATTTGCATTCCTTCGCCTGTTGGTGTGGTTGTGAAATTTTCGTGAAATTGTTGACCCGCTGGCTCTTATTGCAAAGCAGGAGTATCGGCCTGAGAGTAGGACCTGTGATTTCTGGGTTTGGGAGGAGAGCGGAGAGCCTGCTGGGGACCTCACCCAGACCTCTTCCCGGTCTGCGGCTGACGGCCAGAGGCTGGAGCAGACGGTGTCCATACCGAGGCAGACCAGCAAGGCAGTGGGGGTAGCTTTGGGATTCCTGGGCTGGGACTGGACGCGAGGTGGCGGGAAGTAGCGTGGCTGAGGTCCCTGAGGGGCTGCTGGCTGATCTGTGCGCCCCCGCCAGCGGGTCCGATGAGTTTAGCGGGGAGGTTGGCACCCGTGTCCCACCTAGGCTGTTGGCAGGGCTCCATCCACTTGTCCGCTGCAGAAGGACGGGGGTGTGGGGGGACAGACTCAAGGCCGGGGGTTGACAGTAGACAAGGGCTAAGCAGTGTTGCCCGCCAGCCCCTCCTGGTCACTATGGGGCCGGGTGACTGACTGAGGAGGGATCCCAGCTGTACAAAGCACATCAATGCAGAGTGAGCAGAGTCCCCCATGGGGACATCTCTCGGGACTTCCAGAAACCAGACCCAGGGAAGCAGGATCAAGCCAGCGTGCACCAGCTGGCGGGGTTGGGACCACTGACGTGCGTTGTGTCGCCCATGAGGGTTGCGGGACACCTGGCTCCCGTCCTCCCAGGCCGACCGGGCAGGAGCTGAGCAGGCAGAGGTGTGGGCACGAGGCAAACACAGGAACCCTCAGAGGTTTCCTTCCTCGAGAATGGCGAAGGCCAAGTGGAGGAAGGGGACACATTCCGTGCCAGCCCAGCTGAGTAACCAGCGAAGTATTGGCTGCTGAAATGAATGACCGAGCGTGTTCCGTTTTCCTCCTGCAGCATGGCTTGGCCAGTCATGTTTCAAACCGGGGGGACCTCGGCACTAAGTGGAGGCTATTTTATGAGCCCGAGTCTGGGCATTCCATGCGTCTCTTCCTTCAATTCGTGGGTCTGCGTTTCTCAGATCAGTGTTGTACGTGGGAGCAACTGGGCGTCAGGCGTTTCTACATTTTTACGGATCCCTTGTACGCACTTCTTGCAGGAGCGCCCCTGTCACCGTCCCCTCTGTGGACGCGAGGCTGTGTGAGCTCTGTGGAAACACTCGGTGCCTCCGGCCAGGCCAGGTACCTGTTTCGATCAAAGTAAGGCTCCTGTGTTGGAGCCCCTCCTGCTTTCTTACCGGAAGCTCAGAGATTTGGAGCTCCTTTTAAGTAATCTTGATGCCTGCCTCCTTGTGCTGGAGTTTGTTGTTGTTTTTAAGTGAAGAGCCTATCCTGTGTGCTGCGGAGTCCTCTTCCTTCTCCCTCTTGGTGCTAAGCGAGGAGTGGCCTTAATAGACACTTCACTCAGCCATTGTCTGAAATCTTGTTCTAAAAACAGAATCAGGGCCGCCTGGGTGGCTCAGTGGGTGAAGGGTCTGCCTTCGGCTCGGGTCACGATCCTGGGGTCCTGGGATTGAGCCCCACGTCAGGCTCCCTGCTCAGCGGGGAGTCCGTTTCTCCCCCTGCCCCTCCCCCCTCATGCTCTCTCTCTCTGTCAAATAAATAAATAAAATCATTAAGTTTTTTAAAAAAGAATTTTATTATTTATTTATTTGACACAGTGAGAGAGGGAACACAAGCAGGGGGAAGGGCAGAGGGAGAAGCAGGCTTCCCGCTGAGCAAGGAGCCCGATGCGGGGCTTGATCCCAGGACCCCGGGATCGTGACCTGAGCTGAAGGCAGACGCTTAATGACGGAGCCACCCAGGCGCCCCTAAATAAAATCTTTAAAAAAATAAAACCAGAATCATCAGACATCCTGCAAAGTTTCGTTGAGTATAACCAGTAACTGCCCAGAGCAGGTCATTGGCCTCAGTTATTTAGGGACACGCCTTATAAATAATTCAGCCTGGAGAATTCAAAGCTGAATATTCCACGGCCGCGTGACTGGGGTTGAAACAAACAAAATTCTCCGCTGAGCAACGAGAGCGACCAGTCACTGGTCGTGCTTGCTTTGGAAATTTCCCCGGGGCGAAATAATTCCGTGCTCGACGTCTGGGACGTCTGGGACGTCGAGGCTGGGACCAGGCATCCGCTCACGTGCCGGGACGTATCCAGAATCTGTAGTCACTCAATTGTTAGCAAAGGCAACTGGCCTGCTCTCGAGGTCCCTCGGCTCCTGCCTCAGTTAGGGTCCCAGTAAGACAGAGGGCACAGTCCCAGGGGCCATCGAGGAGAGCTCCCAAGGTCATTTACAGAGCAGGTGTGGCCGAGGGGGAGGCAGCTCCCACCCCAGGTGCAAAGGGGCGAGGGGAGGGGGCCGTGCCCGTGGGGGTGGGGGGTGTCCCTGACCAGAGGAGCAGAGACCCCGAGCCACCACCGTCCAGCGGGAAAAGAATGGGGAATAGGTGCCCCCCAGGACCCTGCGGTCTCCCATGGGCGCCTCCTATGGGCCTAAAGTGATGAACAGCCATCGGGTGAGGAGGGCCAGGTGGCGGACTCCTTGGGGAGCAGGAGGGAGAAGGGCCGAGACGCATCTGGAGGGATAAGTGGAGACTCAGCTTCGAGTGGAAGGAAAACGGACATCCAGGCAGGAGAGAGCAGCCTGGTCTTTGCTGGGGACCCCAACCCCCTCTCGCCTGTGCTCCGACTGCTGCAGCCCCTAGCGGGGAGGTAGGTTAGGGAGCGATTACGGAAGCGCGTAGAACCTGCCTCCCCCATCAGCTGTTTCTTCTGGGCCACACGTCGGTGCTGTTTCTCACCGCCGTGGCGGGAGCCTCCGGTAGAAAGTCTAACTCCCGGTTCCGTGCTGCGCCCTCTGCTGGGTTAAGACCCGTGCAGTGAGCGATTGCAGGTGTGTGTGTTGGGAGGCCATTTGTTTCCTCGGACGAGCGAGCACCGCTTTTTTATGGACGTTGAGAGCTGTGCCACGGGTTTCTCTTCCCGCTTTCACTTCGGAGAAGCGGAGATCCAAATTGTTGGCTCTTTGGGGTCCTGGGGTCTCCGGGTGTGCGTGTGTTTCCCCCTCGCAACTTTTTTTATTTTATTCCGGTTTGAATTCTTTTCTGGCCCTAATATTTATTTTCATTGATTTTTCCACTATTTTATATAGTTTTGATAAACCACCTGAAATAATTTTTTTATAAGGTAGAGTATCCTTACACACTCCTAAATAAGGGTAAATCACTAGTTAATTGGTGAGTGTGGACGGGGGCCCGGAATCTGGGACCTGCCTCAGGGGACCGCCCTCCCAGACCCCGGATTCCCGGGGCTCCAATGTGGGTGCAGAGAAAATTTGTCTTAAGCGTGCCTGCCCACCCTGGGAAGACGGTGCGGGGCAGCAGAACATCCCCTACTTTGTCTTTAGGGAGAGCTGTGATGAGCTTTTGAAGTATTTGTGAAAGTGGTTTGAGAAGTGTAGAAATCGTTCACATTTGTCCGTGCACTGATGTACCAGCTGCTGCAAACGCTAGGCCGGGGGTTCAAAGACGGGCAAACGCATTCATTCATTTTCTCAGTAGATACTTACTGAGCAACTTCTGTGTGCCTGGCCCCAATCCAGGTGTGGGGGATGCAGCTATAAAAGAAAAATGTCATTTCCTCCCCCCGTGGAGTCTCCCCTCCTGCTCACACACAATACTTCACTCTGGTCACCTGGTGGGCGGAGGTTTTCCCGCCCCGCGCTTCTCCCGCACGGCCGCGCCTGCCACAGTTTTACTGCATTCTACCCGGAGACGGCGCTGACCCCGCAGGCGAAGGGCTTGGTCCCGCGAGACCACCCCCCACTTCAGATGCCAACACCAGGTAGCAGCTAGGTCCCCAGGTGACCCACAACTTCTGCCCGACGTGGTTACCAATCGGAGGTTCCCAGACCCCTCCTTGGGTTTGACTAATTTGCTACAACAGCTCAGAACTTGGGGAAACCCATTCACCAGTTTATTACAGGATGTGATGAAGGATACAGATGAACAGCCAGACGAAGAGATCCGTAGGGGGAGGGCTGGGGGGTCCCGAATGCAGGAGCGTCTGTCCTTGGGATGTTGGGGTGCACATCAGCCTCTCGGTGTGGACGTGCTCGCCAACCCAGAAGCTTCTCTGAACCCTGAACTATCGGGACTCTGCGGAGGCGTCCTCACACAGGCGTGACCAACTCTCGATCCGCCTCCGCCCTCTCCCCTTTCTGGAGGTTGGGGGGTGAGGTTGAAAATCCCAAGCTTCCAATCATGGCTCGGGCTTCCCGGCTCCCAGCCCCCATCCAGGGGCCCACTCAGATTTGCCTCCTTAGAACAAAAGATGCTCCCAGTGCCCTTATCCCTGGGGGGAGGAGAAGGATTTTAGGAGCTCTGGGCCAGGAACGGGGGCAGAGGACAGCGTCTGTGTTTTCCATCTCACAGCAGCGGCGAACAGAAATCTCTCCTCTCCTGGTACACGGTGTCCTGGAGGCCCCAGCGGGACTCCTTACGCGTGTAAGAACTCCTTCAAGTTCTTCGCATACGTGGCCTGGGCTAGGATGAACTTTTCAGATCAAAGCTGTGTTTTCGAATTCGGGTCTAGAGACGGAGGCTACTATGTTGAAGATGTTTGTATTTGCAGAGACCTGAAGTGGCATCTCCGTGAAATGGTACCTGGAGGCAAGGGTCAGAGGCCGAGTAGGAGCCTGTGGCTTGGGTCTGTGGTTCCCAAAGAGGCCCCTAGGTTGGGCTTTGATTGTCTGAGGGGTGCTGTGGGTGGCCTGGCGTGGTAGCATTCTCCAGGACGCTTGTAGAGCTGGCCGGAGGGGTCCTTCTCAGTGAGCCCGGCAGTGCTCCCCTCCGGTTTTGACTGAGCAGATCCCGCACAGGGCCTCTGCCCCCTTGTGTTTTGACAACTCCCCTGGGAAATCTGAAATGCCTACCATTCCTCTCCCGTGTTCAGAAATGCCGATCTAACCCAGCGGGCTAATTTTGCACATCAGGAAACTGAGGCACAAGGGGGCGAAGTGATTGTCCAACATCACACGGTCAAGAGCAAGGCCAGGACCCAAACTCAAGTGCGTGACTCGCATGCGATGCCCTTTCCGCGAGCGCAGGCTCTGCGCCGTCTGCGGGCGTCCAGGTGGTGAGGGTTGTGAGGTGGGCTGGTGACGCGCATTTGCCGTGAGACGGTCCGTCCCGCCCTGGGCGTCCTTCTGTGGGGCCTCTTTCTGGAAGCCCACCGCTCAGGGAGTCCCCGTTCGTGAGGAGGGGCTGCCGCTGCTCCTAGGACAGGGATGCCCCCCATGTGTGCTGTGGGGGGCAGAGTGTCCTGCAGGCCTTTTTTCTTCTCTGGTCCTTAGGGTCCTCGTCCCTAAGTGGAGCAGGCCGGATCACACACTTTTTCCGAGTTATTTTAGGGTAGCCTCCTCCCTAAAACGAGTTCGTTGACAGACGCCAAGATTCACGATGGTTTGTCCCATGAGGAAAGCACCTGCCGGGGGCATCATCCCGTCCTGCTGCTCCAGCTGCACCCCCCGGCCAGGTCCCAGCATGGCCCAGAGCCTGCAGCAGTCCCAGCTACTGGGGGGTTGGGTGCTTAATTTTACACCAGCTTGGCGGGGCTGTGGTGCCCGGTTATGTGGTCCACGGTATTCTGCATGTTCCTGGGACGGTGTTTTTGGATGAGATGAACAAAGCAGTCCGTGGCTCTGAGGGACTTCCAGGGAAGATGGTGGAGTAGGAGGATCCTGGGCTCACCTTGTCCCACGGGGACACCTAGATCACACCCGCGTCAGCCTAAATGACCCAGAAAACGACCTGAAGACTGGCAGAACAGCCTCTCCACAGCTAAGGTAGACAAGAGTCCACATCAAAGAGGGTAGGACGGGCAGAGACAGCCGGGAACCAAAGGGGCCCCAGACTGTCGCAGGAGGGAGGGACCCGCAGGCGCAGGCAGGGAAGAGGAGCAGACCCCAGCCCAGGCACACCAGCCACGGGGGACCCTACCGGGAAGACAAATCCCCTGAGTATTTGGCTTTGAAACCCAGAGGGGCCCAACTTCACCAGTTCTTACAATCAGTGGCACTTAACACCTGGAACTTTAAAAATCAAACTCCGGGAGAGCCAAGAGGGTGGGGCGGGGGAGCTGAGTCCCTGCCCTTAAAGAGACGGCACACCCAGCAGCCCCTCAGATACAGCGCAGAAGCGGCAGTTTGAAAAACACCTGGGGTACGCGAGGAGGGGGCTTATGAGCCATTTCCCTCTCCCACCCCCGGCCTAGATACAGGACACCTGTGGGAACCAACACTGTCCACCTAGCTAGCTAACAGCAGGCCCCACCCCCACGCTCCTCTTCAGACCTGCCCCTTCTACCCCACCCTCCGCAGCAGTTCTCCTGGGTGACTGCAGGTCCCCTCCCACAGCGTATTGCTGGCATTTTGTGCTCCACCCCTGCATTCTCCAGAGCACCTCCCCCTCCAATACACCCCTGTAGAACCCATCCAAAAGAGTAGCATAAACCTGGCAGTGTGCACGCAGCCCAGACAAGGGCTGGCCCCGCTCCGGAGTGAGTGTGCAAGCAGCCCACATGGGGGCCAGCCCCACCCCAGGGTGAGTGTGCAAGCAGCCCAGATGGGGGCCAGCCCCACCCCAGGGTGAGTGTGCAAGCAGCCCAGACGGGGGCCAGCCCCACTCGAGTGAGTCCTGCTCCAGGGAGAGGGGAAGAGGACCACACACCAGTCCGACTGTGACCCCAGCAGTGGGCTGGGGGTGGGAAGCTGGTCTGACTACAGGCCCTGTCCACCACCAAAACCAGGGGACAACACAGGGAAAGTGCCTGCAGCTCGGTGCTGCTTCATTTCTGGTAAGCACCTGGTCTGACTCAACTCAAGCCCAAGGCAGCCCCCGACCGGCCCACTAACCCCATGGGGACCAGACTCTGCCCACAGTAGGCAGAGAGCCATCGCAGGTGGGACCGAAGGCAAACACAGCTCCTCCGCCACAACAGTAGGACACCCCTGTGGCAACACAAGTAGGAGACACCCCTGAAGTGTCAGGTTCTGGGGAACAGGGGACATTGCACTGTGGGACCTCTTCTTCATAAAGCCACTACTTCCAAGTGCATGAGACGTAGCTGACTTTCCTAACACAGAGAACAGACACAGCAATAGACAGAATGAGGAGACAGAGGAATGTGTCCCAAATGAAAGAACAAAATCACAGCAAGAGACCTACGCGAAATGGAGATAAGAAATATGTCTGATAGAGAATTTAAAGTAAAGGTCATAAAGATGCACACTAGACTTAAGAGTGGAGGACCTCAGTGAGACACCAAAAAAGAGGTAAGAAACATAACCAGTCAGAGACGATGAACTCAGTAAGTGAAATTAAAAACACATGACCTGAAATAAATAGTAGACAAGAGGAAGTAGAAGAATGGATCAGCCACCTGGAGGACAGAGTAATAGAAAGTAATCAAGTTGAGCAGGGAGAGAAAAAAAATTATGCAAAATGAGAATAGAGCCAGGGAACTCAGTGACACCATCAAGCATAATAATAGTCACATTATAGGGATCCCAGAAGGAGAAGAGAAAGAAAACGGGGCAGAAAATTTATTTGAAGAAATAATAGCTGAAAACTTCCCTAATCTGGGGAAGGAAAGAGAAATCCGGATCTAGGAGGTACAGAGAGCTCCCACCAAAACCAATCCAAGATACATAGCAATTAAAACATCAAGATACATAGTAATTAAAATGGCAAAATGTAGTGATTGAGAGAGAATTTTAAAAGCACCAAGAGAAAAGAAAGCAGTTACATACACAGGCAACCCCATAAAGCTCTCAGCTGATTTTTCAGCAGAAACTTTGAAGGCCAGAAGGGAGTACAATGCTATATTCAAAGTGCTGAAAGGAGAAACCTGCGGCCAAGAATATCTGTCCAGCAAGGCTCTCATTCAAATTAGAAGGAGAGATAAAGAGTTTCCCAGACAAACAAAAGTTAAAGGAATTCATGACCACTTAATCAGCCCTACAGGAAATATCAACGGGAACTTTTTAAGTGGATAGGAAAGACCATAAGCAGAAGAACAGTAGGAAGCATAAGGCAGCAAAAACAAGTATAAAAATCAGTCAAAGTATTCACAAAATAAAAGGATGTAATGTCTGACACACTATACCTAAAATAGGAGAGGGGGGAGTAAAGAATGAGTTCAAATATAAGTGCCCATCAACTTAATATAGACTGCTATATGCATAAGATGTTACCTAATGGTAACCACAAATCAAAACTGGTAATAGATGTGCAAAAAATAAAGAGAGAGGAGTCCAAATATATGACTAAAGACATCCAGCAAACCGTGAAAGAAGAGAGCAAGAGAAGAAAGGAACAGAGAAGAACTACAAAAACAACCAATAAAGCAAGTAGCAAAATGGCAACATATACATACCTATCAATAATTACTTTGATTGTAAATAGACTGAAAGCTCCAATCAAAAGACACAGGGTGACAGAATGGATAGAAAAAAATAAGACCTATCTATATGCTGCCTATAAGAGACTCATTTAATATTTAAATACATGTGCAGATTGAAAGTGAAGGGATGCACTTATCATGAAAATGGAAGTGAAAAAAAGGGTAGCAATACTTATATCAGACAAAATAGACTTTAAAACAAAGACTAACAAGAGATGAAGAATAATATTACATAATCATAAAGGGAACAATCCAACAAGAAGACATAACAATTGTAAATATTTATGCACCCAACATCAGAGCACCCAGATACACAAAGCAGGTAATAACAAACATAAAGGAAGTGATCAGTAAGAATACAATAATAGTAGGGGGTTTTAACACCACACTTGTGTCAATAGATAGATCATCTAAACAGAAAATCCACAGGGAACAGTGGCTTTGAATGACTCATTGGACCAGATGGATCTAACAGATACATATTCAGAACATTCTATCCTAAAACAGCAGGATACACATTGTTTTCAAGTGCACATGGAACATTCTCCAGAATAGATGACATATTAAACTACAAAACAGGTCTCAACAAATTAAAAAAGACTGAAGTCACACCATGCATCTTTTCTGATCACAACTCTATGAATCTGGAAATCAGCCACAAGAAAGAAATCTGAAAAGAACACAAATACTTGGAGGTTAAATAACGTGCTACTAAACAATGAATTGGTCAACCAAGAAACCAAAGAGGACATTTAAAAATACATGGAGACAAATGACAAAGGAAAACACATGGTCCAGAATCTTTGGGGTGCAGCAAAAGTAGTTGGAGGAGGGAAGTTTATAGCAATACAGGCACATCTCAGAGAGCAGCAAAAATCTCAAATAAACAACCTAATCTTACACCTAAGAAGAAAAAGAAGAACAAACAAAGCCCAAAACCAGTAGAAGGAAGGAAATAATAAAGATTTGATCAGAAGTAAACAAAATAAAAGCTAAAAAAAAAAAAAAAAAGAAAAAACCCACCAAAAAAACAGAACAGATCAATAAAACCAGGAGCTGATTCTTTGAAAAGAGCAACAAAATCAATAAAGCCAGATTCATTAAAGAAAGGACTCAAGTAAACAAAATAAGAAATGAAAGAGGAAAAATAACTGACACCACAGAAGTACAAAGGATTATAAGAGGATATCATGAAAAATTATATGCCAACAAATTGGATATCCTAGGAGAAATGGATATATTCCTAGAAACATATAACCTCCCAAAACTGAATCAGGAAGAAAGAGAACATTTGAACAGCCTTGTTACCAGCAATGAGATTGAATCATTAATTTAAAAACTCCCAAAAAACGAAAGGATCAGGACCAGAGGGCTCCCCTGGTGAATTCTACCAAACATTTAAAGAAGAATTAGTACCTGTTCTTATCAAACCAATTAAAAACAAATAGAAGAGGAAGGAAAGCTTCCAAATTCATTCTATGAGGCCAGCATTACCCTGATACCAAAAAGATAAAAACGCCACAAAAAAGAGAACCACAGGCCAATATCCCTGATGAACATAGGTGCAAAAATCCTCAACAAAATATTATCAAACCAAATCCAACAATATGTTAAAAAATCACTTACCATGATCAAGGGGGGATTTATTCCCACATGCAAGAGTGGTTCAACATTCACAAGTCAATTAATGTGACACATCCCATCAGTAAGGGATGTGAACCATATGATCATTTCAATAGATGCGGAAAAAGCATTTGACAAAGTACAACATCCATTCCTGATAAAAACCTTCAACAAAGTAGGTTTAGAGGGAACATACCTCAACATAACAAATGCCATCTATGAAAAACCCAGAGTGAACATCATTCTTAATGGGGAAAAACTGAGAGCTTCTTTCCCAAGGTCAGGAACAGGACAAGGACGTCTACTCTCACCACTTTTACTCAACATAGTACCATAAGTTCTAGCCACAGCAATCAGACAAGAGGAATAAAAGTCATCTAAATTGGTAAGGAAGAGGTAAAACTTCCCCTATTTGCATGATATGATACTACATATAGAAAACCCTAAAGACTCCACCAAAAAAACTGCTAGAAATGATGAATGAATTGAGTAAGGTCACAGGATACAAAATTGATATACAGAAATCTGTTGCATTTCTATCTAATAATGAAGCAGCACAAAGAGAAATTAAGAAAGTAATCCCATTTACAGTTGCACCAAAGATAGTAAAATACTTAGGAATAAACCTAACCAAAGACGTGAAAGTCTGTACTCTGTAAACTATGAAGTGCTTATGAAAGAAATCAAAGATGACACAAATGGAAAGATAGCCTATGCTGATGGACTGGAAGAAGAAATATTGTTAAAATGTCTCTACTACCCAAAGCAATCTACAAACCCTATCAAAATACTAACAGCATTTTTCGAAGAAAAAGAACAAACAATCCTAAAATTTGTCTGAAATCACAAGAGTCCAAAGAGTGAAAGCAATCTTGAAAAACAAAGCTGGAGGCATCACAATTACAGATTTCAAGTTATATTACAAAGCTGTAGTAATTAAAATAGCACTGTCCTGGCACAAAAACAGACACATAGATCAATGGAACAGAATAGTCCCAGAAATAAACTGATGATGATATGGTGAATTAAGCTTTGACAAAGGAGGTAAGAATATCCATGGGGAAAAGACCATCTCTTCAATAAATGGTGTTGGGAAAACCGGACAGCAACATGCAAAAGAATAAAACTGGACCAGTTTCTCATACCATATAAAAATAAACTAAAATTGGATTAAAGACAAATGTGAGACCTGAAACCATAAAAATGCCGGAAGGGAACACAGGCAGTAATCTCTCTGACATTGGCTGTGGCAACATTTTTCTAGATATGTTTCCTGAGGCAAGGGAAACAAAAGCAAAAATAATCTACTGGGATTCATCAAAATAAAAAACCTCTGCACAGAAAGGAAACAACCAACAAAACTAAAAGAAAACCTATAGAATGGGAGAAGATATTTGCAAATGATATATCCGATAAAGGGTTAGTATCCAAAATAGATAAAGAACTTATACAGCTCAACACCCAAAAAACAATCCAATTAAAAATGGGCAGAAGACATAAACAGACATTTTCCCCAAAGAAGACATCCAGGTGGCCAACAGACACATGAAAAGATGTGAAAAAGTCAACATCACTTACCATCAGGAAATTGCAAATCTCCTGTACCTGTCAGAATGGATCAAATTAACTACACAAGAAACAACAGATGTTGGCGAGGTTGCGGAGAAAGGGGAACCCTTGTGCCTGGTTGGTGGGAATGCAAACCGGCACGGCCATTGTGGAAAACAGTACAGAGATTCCTCAAAAAATTAAAAATAGAGCTACCCTACGATCAGTATTTCCACTAGTGGTTATTTACCCAAAGAATATGAAAACGCTAACTGGAAAATGTACATGTGCCCCGATGTTTATAGCAGCATTATCTACAATAGCCTAGATATGGAAGCAGCCCAAGTGTCCATCCTGACAGACGAATGGATAAAGAAGATGTGGTATATACGCAATAGAATATTATTCGGCCATAAAAAAGAATGGAATCTTGACATTTGCAACAATATGGGTAGAGCTAAAGATTATAATGCTAAGTGAAATAAGTCAGTCGGAGAAAGACAAATACCATATGATCTCACTCATATGTGGAATTTAAGAGAAAAAACAAGCAAAGAAACAGAGAGACAAACCAAGAAAGAGACTCTTAACTCTAGAAAACAAACTGGTGGTTACTAGAGGGGTGGTGGGTGAAACAGGTGAAGGGGATTAAGACTACATTTATGATGAGCGCTGAATAACGTAGAGAATTGTCGAATCACTCTATTTACACCCAAAACTAATAATACGTTGTATGTTAGGTATACTGGATTTAACAAAAAATAACTAAAAAAGAAAATAAAAATAAATCAGTGACTTTGAGTAAAAGCAGATTACCTGCCATAACATGGATGGGCCTCATCTAATCAGTTGAAGGCCAGAATACAACAAAAGACTGACCTCCCCCGAGCAAGAGGGAATTCTGCAGCAGGTGGCCTTCAGACCGGAGCTGCAGCATCAGCTTTCCTGTGTCCCCAGGCTGCTGGCCTGCCCCGCAGATCTTGGATTAGCCTTCGTAACTGCATGAGCCAATTCTCACGGGAACGCTGACTGAAATGGGGGTGAGATGGGGGTGAGGTTAGGACAAGACCCCCTGTGCCAGTCTGAAATATTTTTCTTTTCTAAGCTCTTGGCCAGGTAGGGTTAAGCAATTTATTTGATGGGGAGTCCTTAGCAAGTAGGGCTGCTGGTGCTAAGCCCGCTGTGTCGTGCCTAGTGGGGCACCCCATACCGATGGGTGCTTCTATAAACCACTCTCACTCTCTAGTAGGAAAGGGGTGAATCTGTGTGGCCCGATGCAAAAAGCACAGGGAAGAGAAATGGAGACATTGAGTGCAGGTTTCAGCCCTCCCCCTTCTGCTGCACCCTTTCTAGAAAAGGAGGTGGGCAGTGGGTCGAGCGTCAGAGACTCGGCATCTTTTCACAGGCCGTGCGATGATAGGAGCTGAGCCAGGACCAAGGAAGCGGCTGGTATCCGCGAGTGTGGAGCCAAAGCCTCTTTCTTCCCAGGGGCTGAGACGTGTTGTAGCAAATCCTTGCCTGGAGCAGCTTAGGAGTGGTGATCGGGGACACTGGGACACACGGCTGCACCAGTGTGACACATAGAACCAAGACTAGACATTAAAGCCATGTGCGTGTCCCAAGTGGTCAAGTCATTCCCGTCCATCACCCCTCTCCCATCCCGCGGTGCTCCTGACCCTCACAAAGTCTTGGGCTGCAGTTTGTAGGAATTGCTGTGGTTGGGACAAGACATGGCGAGGACACAATAACCTGACTTTTGGGGCACCTGGGGGGCTCAGCCGGTAAGTGTCCCGCTCTTGGTCCCTGCTCAGGTCTTGATCTCTGGGATCTTGAGTTCAAGCCCTACACTGGGCTCTACTGGGGAGCCTACTTAAAAAAAAACATACACCGGACTTATTCTAAATCACAAGTGCGTTCTGAGCGTGGCTTGGGGCGCGTATAAATCCCACCTCCCTGGGGAGGTGTTTATTTTGGGTCAGCGATACGTCTTTCACACCAACATTCACTGGTGCCACCAAAACCACTTCTTCCCGATGACGTCACAGCAGAACTTTCAGATGTTGTGCAAGTGGAGTGCCTTCGCAGGCTCCCACTGCCTCGGTGGCTTTAAACGCCCGGTTCTGGAAGCTGGAAGTCTGGAGTCAAGGTGACGGTGGGGCGTCAAGGAGGGAAGAGTCCTCCTTGCGTCTTCCTGGCTGGGGGTGGTCCCCAGCAATCCGCGCTGCCCCTTGGTCTGGAGTTGCAACACTGCAGTGTTGTGTCCTTTTCTCTTATGGGGACGCTGTCCCTGGCTTTAGGGTCTGTAATCAGGTATGACCTCATTCTAACTGATGTGTCTGCAGAGATCCTGCTTCCGGATAAGGTCAAGTCTGAGGTTCCAGGAGGACCAGACTTTGGGGGGGACATTGTCCAGCTCACAGCAGGGAGAAATCAAGAGACAATCTTGGCGCAGGTGGCCTTACTGTCCTAGGGGTCTGAGCGCAGACCCTGAAGCTGGATGGGGCAGAAATTCCGGGGGCCCTGGCCACGTGCCCTCTTCCACTAGAAAACTGTGGCCTGCTTTTCCCAACGTCCCGTTGCTCTCTGGGGTGGGGAAGCCAAATTCATCTGTGGCTTCCTGAGTTTGACGAGCCAGGATGCATGATCTTTTCTGGCTGCTTCTGAGCACTGACTTTTCACTGGGTCTGGAAATCATCAGCCCACCAGCATCTCCCTGGTGGGCGCGGTTGGTGCTGGGTTCACAGGCACTGGCCTGTCACTGATGGCTCCTCGGTCACGTCCAGGCAGCTCCCCGGATCAGGTCGAGAGGCCGCAAGCAGCAGACATGCTCAGTTCTGCAAGCCACCCAGAGGCCACAGCGCCCAGGGACGAGGGGGCTGCTCTGCGCTTTGCCGCAGGGGGCCTACTTCACGGAGCGTGGCCCCAGGAGACCCACACGGTGGAATTCCGGGCCCATTCCTGATGGATGAATTTCCCCCGTGGAGAAACAGCACATGGGGTTGGATGGAGCACCCCCGATTCTGGATCCCAGGACGGGCTCCGGGGGCGGGGGGGGGCAGCTGCTCACTCACCATGCCCACACGCGAGGGGGCATCCCTCTCCACCGCGCCCTGTGCATGAGCAGATCGAATACTGTGGTGAGATAATGTGACACAGAGCCACGATCCCGAGGGCTCACCCACGTAAGAGCTTTCGGAAGCCAGAGGGCAGCGTGGAGTGCAGGCAGGGGAGAGAATGTTCCAGAGAAAGGAGGCTTCTCCTAAGGCTGAGCTCTCAGTGGGGCAGCCCTAGGGACTCATTAGCTCCTGCAGGTTGAGATTTCAGCCGCTTTCTTACTCTTCCAGGAGGGCTTTGCCCCAGTCCAGCATGGTTATTTTTAGCAAAATAACTGTTTCAGACAAGCACAGTAATTTTTAATCTCCTGGTTATCCATGCTATGGGCCCAAAGAAGGAAGGCTCCTCGAGATGCTTCTGGAGTAGTTCTGTGTTTCCCTGCCTCTTGAGGTGGGTCCCGGCTGCTCCCGCCTGGCACTTGGGGCCGATGTCGCTGCCGGGAGGGGGCGTCTCCAGCTCGGGGGAGTCCCCTCACGAGGGCTCCAGTGGACAGCGAGTCATCGCTCCGTGACCCTGTGGAGGTTGGGGTTGGAGGGCCGCTGGACCTCGGCGCCTGGTGTTGGCACGGACAGGGCTCGGCGTTCACAGAAATAGCCTCACACCGCGTGCTTCCTCTGCTCGTGACCCCCTTCCTTCCTGACGTGGCTGCAGACTCCCCTGCCTGCCTCGGCCTCTCCTGAGCCTCCAGCTCGGCACACGTCCAGGTCCTGGCACCTGACCTCCAGTCTCCCTCTTGTCTCCGCAAACCTCTGATTTCTCCCCCCGGGCCTCGCTTCTGCCCTGTCTGCCCAGCCCGGCCCAGTGAGGCCCCCGGCAGCATGGGTCTCCAGAGTCCCTGGTCCGCGGCCGGTGGGAGAACTACTCCTCTAGCTTTGTCCCTGCTCATCTGTGGCCGCCCTTTCTAGCCTTTGTGCTCGTTGGAACCTCCGTCTCGAGGGTTTGGTGAGAAAACAAGGAGGGGAGATGGCCTACGAGAGAAAGTGAAACAGCAAGGGGGGCCCTGAGTTCAAGTACAACCTATACACGTGACAGTTTTGATGAAATGGGCCAGTTCCTGCGAACTCTCAGAGCTCGAGTTGACCCGAATTGTCCTACATCTATTACAGAAATTGAAGTTATAGCTTAAACCTTCCCATAAAGAGGGGCGTCCGGGTGGCTCAGTCAGTTAAGCGTTTGACCTTGATTTCGGCTCAGGTCACGAACTCAGGGTTGTGAGATGACCCTCCGCATCGGGCTCCATGCTCAGTGGGGAGTGGGCTTGCGACTCTCTCTCCCCCTCTCTCTGCCCCTCACCCATCTTGTGCACACACACTCTCTCTCTAAATAAATCTTTAAAAAATAATAAATCTTCCCATAAATAAAACACGGTTTAGAAAAACAAAAACAAAAACAAAAACAAAAAAATCTGTGTAGCCTTAGGAGTTCTTAGATCCAACACCGGAAGTCTGATCAGCAAAAGAGAGATAAATTGGATAAACTGAGAAGTGTTAAGAGGACATTTGCTCTGAGAAACATGCTATTAAGAAGGGACAGACAGTCCACACAGCAGAAGAAAATATTGCCGAATCACATATCTGACAAAGGACTTGCATCCAGAATATATAAAGAGTTCTCAAAAATCATCAATAAGAAAACAATCAGCTTAAAAAAAAAAAGATGGGGAAATGATCTGAACACACACACTTCACTAAAGAAGGCATACAGGTGGTGATTAAGCCCATGAAAAGATGCTCAACATCTCCGATTAGTCATTGGAGAAATGCACATTAAAACTATAATGAGACACCTTTACGCACCTATGGAAATGGCTGAAATAGAAGAAATCCAAACGGACATAGGGTTGACAAGGATGCCAAGCTTCTCCTTCATTGCTGGGGGTGGGAGGTGGGGTGCAAGGTGGTACAGCCTCTTTGGAAAGCAGTTTCTCGACTCCTTATGAAGTTAAACACATGGCAGGCACGGGGCCACGCCCACCGCACCGCCTGTGTCTCCCGGGCTCGGACCCTGCTCAGGAGGTGGGGGCTGGGAGACCATGAATGAGTGCTAAGAAAAGGGTGACCTAACCCTCACCTCTTCTGGAAGCTTTCTTTTCCTTTCCTTTCTTTTCTTTTCTCTTCTCTTCTTTCTTCCTTTCTTTCTTTGAAGATTTTATTTATTTTATAGAGGGGGGGAGGGTAGAGGGAGAGGGAGAATCTTACGCTGACTCTGCACTGAGCTTGGAGCCCGACCCTGGGCTCGATCTCACAACCCCAAGATCAGGACCTGAGCTGAAATTTAGAGTCGGACGCTTAAGCGACAGAGCCCCCCAGGTGCCCCTGGAAGCTTGCTTTCATTCCACAGACACAGTTGCTCATTCCGGATGTCCCTGGGATCCTGCTTCCTCCCCTCCATGCGTCTTGGGAGGCAGAGCCTTGTAATGCTAACTGCCCAGGTTTCAGTGTAGAGAGGCCTTGGTGTGAATCCTGGGGCCAGAGCAGTGATCTTGGACAAGGACTGTAACTACTTTTCGTTTCAGCTTCTCGGCCTCTAAGACGGGGACAATAATAGTAGCTACTTCACGGCGTGGCCGAGGGTTAAACAATCAGAAGCGTGCACTCGAAGCCCAGGGCCCTGCGTTGCAAGCATGTAATAAGCAAACAAGGTATCAAGTGAGCGGATGCACGGATTTGTGAGTGGTTCCGGGAGGCAGGGATGCAGAAGCCTCTGTCCTCCTTGCGCGCAGTGCCAGCACGGGCCCGGGAAAGCACCGCCGAGTACCTTCTGTGTCACGGAGCTCTGGGGCCGAAGTCACACTCAGAGCTCATTCCTTTCTTCACTCCTCCCTCCAGGCCAGGCCCCGGCTCTCAGACGCACTCAGCGGCTCCGAGTCCCCAGGGTCCCTCCCCCTCCTTCACGCACCTTCTCTCCAGACTCCCCTCCCAGCCCCTGCACGGAGACCCGGCACGGGTCAGGGCGGGATGGAACCTGGACAGTCACCGCCGCGGCTCGGGGGCCAACTCCTTTCCTCCTGGGCTCCCTGTCTCTGCGGGCTGGTATGTGGAATGCCGATGGTCGTGGGGTTCTAAAGACATCCAGGGACTGACTTTAGGTTTCTGGGTCAAAATATGGTGAATTGCCTGTGTAATTGGATAAAGAACGGGCTAAAGGATTGCTGATGCCAGCCTCGTGGGAGCAAGGAAGGGCAAATTTTGGACTCTGCCCTGGGCTCTGATCAGTTTGCATCTGTGTCAGGGTGAACGTGGATGTGCATATCGAGGGCATTAGGTCCATTAGGATTTGTGCTTGGGAGATAGATCATATCTCAGCAGACTGGGCTGATGGACCAAACCAAAGAGGGAGGAATTAAAAGGGATAAAGTTCAGTTCTTGCTCTTAGGCCTTCAAATCCAACAACGTGCACACAGAACAACGTGAGTTATTAAATTGAGTTTAATGAGCCCATGAGAAAGATTTGGGGCTTTTGAGCAATGCAAGGTCAGTATGAAGCCAGGGCTATGATGTGGAAACAAAAAAGCTAATGCTATCAGGTTGCATCAACAGAGACATAGGTTACAGAACAGAGGAGGTGATATGTTTACTCTCCGTGCTAACCTGACCTCATCTTGAATGTGGCATTTACTTTTGACAGTCACATTTTAGCGTGGACATTTCCAACCCGTAACGTCAGCAGAGGGCAACCAGGATGACGAGACAACTTAGTGCCAGTTTATATAAAGGTTAGAGAGAGTTAGCTTAAAGAACAAAGATTTGCCAGGTTCAGGATAGCCGACAATACTTAAGGGGGTTCCTTGTGCAAGAGTGATTCGACCTATCCTATAATGTCTCCAAAGCAGTATTATATAAAGAACTTCCTGTGATGATGGAAATATTTTGTGTCTGTACCATTTAGTAGCTACCAGACAGATGTGGTTTTTGAGCAAATAAAATGTGGAAGATGAATTTTTAATTTACTTAATTAAAATTAAAACTTAAATGGCTTAATGTGGGTACCTTCTTGGATGGTGAGGCTTTAGAGGGAAAATAAAAGAGTAGACCAGGAGTTGGGAAGGTTTTTTTCTGTTTTTGTTTTTGTTTTTGTTTTTTTTCTGTAAAGGGCAAGACAGTAACTATTTTGGGTTTTGCCAAGCATATTGTGTCAGTTGCAACAACTGGGCTCTCATTGTAGCGGGAAAGTACACACGGTGTAGGAAAGAATGAATGTGTCTGTGTGCTAATAAAACTTTATTTACGGCAACTGAAATTTGCATATAATTTTTACATGTCACAAAATATTCTTCTTTTGATTTTTTTTGACGTCTTGACAGGCGTAAAAACCATTCTTAGTTCCCAGGTTGTACAAAAATGAGTGTCAGGCTGGATTTGGCTTTGTAGTTTGCTGACTCGGGCTTAGGATGTGGGCAGGAGCTTCAGGGAGTCATATGTAAGTTCGAGAAAGGGAGACAATATTAATTAGAGGGAGCTGGGAACGGCCTGAGCACCGTCAGTGAAAGGTGTGTTCTTGTCACTAACGGTTCAAGGACAGGGATGAGGCAGAAATGTATCTACTTACTACAGGTTATACTAGAATTTCCCCCTAATTCTGTAGGAGTTTTGAAATCAGGATGACATGTGATTGCTTTAAAATTATACCTGCTTTGTGCCGGAACTAGCTTGTTTCCCCCACTGGGTACTTACTCTGAGCCCCGTGTCGCTGGGGTGGGGACACCTGTCCTCCACGCCGGTGCTCTCTGGCGAGCTGTGAGTCTCTGTCCAGGATGAAGTGCAGGACCCACATCCAGTGGACCTGTCTGTGAAGACGGGACTGCTCAGGGCTGATCGTCCAGCCCGTGGACCGCTGGAGGTCAGGTCCTCTCCGTTACCGCCGACCCTGCTTTCTTGCCTTTCTCTTCTCCCTCCGTCCTGCCTTCTGTCCATCTCACTTCCAGTCAGCATCTCTGCCGAAACAAACACAAATAGAAAATAAACATCTTCTTCCGCAAGGAGAGAAGTGGAAAGCGCCGGCTGGAAGTTTGAATTTCTTGTGCCTTTATCCACACCTGCGCCTGCCGTCGCCGTAATGGAGTTTGCTCCATGTCTTTGTAAAGCGCCGGAAGCCTGTGAATCTTCACTTGGCTTCACAACCCTTGAGATAAATACCTTTGGCATGCAACATTGTGTAAGTTTAAGTATACAGTGTATCAATTTGATACATGAATGTTGCAGAACGGGTCCCATTGTAGGATTAGCTACCCCACTGTCCCGATACATAGGTACCACTTAAGAGCTCTTGGCCAGTGTAACATTTAGAGAGTACCTTGTCCGTATGCACTAGACTGTGCCTTAGGTCTGTAGGACTTTCTTGTCTCCTCGTGGCAGGTGTGTGCCCCTGAACTGTATCTTCCCTTTCCCTTTGGGGAGTTTTAAGCATACGTGGAAGACAGAGGAGGCCCATCAGCCCCACGTATCCATCACCAGCTTTGACGGCAACCACCTCCTGGCCAGTCTGAGGTCACTGATACCTTCCTCCTGCCTCCTGTATTAGTTTGAAGCAAATCTACAGGGAGATGTGGCACTCTGACTCACCTTTGCACTAACTTCTTGGTTCTGCGCGTTTCGTTTCAGATCATTGCCTTCGACGAGTTAAGGACGGATTTTAAGAGCCCCATAGACCAGTGTAACCCCGTTCACGCAGTAAGTAGTGGGTGGGAGGCGGGGTGGTGTCCGGGCGGGCTGCCAGGGCCCGTGGAGGAGGGACCGTTCTGTTGGCGGGGGAGGATAAAGTGCCTCCACTCCTGGCTCACGACCGTCGGGGACCCCCTCGTTCCTGAGGTCCGCCCAGGTCCCGACGTATCGTCTCGCAAAGTCCAATATGTTGATCCCAGGAAGCCAGGTGGGAAAGGTCAGCTTGGCTGTGGCGCTCGAGTCTTCTAGGCCTCTCGCTGGTGTTTCTGGTTGTTCATCCTTGAACAAGGGGAGAGGGTCCATGTCGGCCAGCCTGCTGGCAGGGTGTGGGACCCTCAGCGGCTGTCTGCACGCTGCGCTCGGCCGGGTCTCTCAGAGGGAGACATGCAGAGCGGGTGGGCCTACAGAGCCCCGGGGCCCACGTCCACACCCAGCGCTGCTCTCGAGAGGCTCCGTGGGCCTGAGGGCAGCCCGCCTCCCACTGGGGAATCTGAGGCGGGCTGGTCCTCGGCTCCAGGCTCATCCGACCATTCCGTCTGGCTGCTGCCCCCGTGGGCCCCGGAGTGCACGTGGAGCGCGGCCTCGGTGCAGGGACAGGAGGAGGACCCCGCTTCCAATGAACGGGCTATAGGGACTGGAGGCCAGCTTGTCCCCGGAGCCCGTGCTCTTACCACCTACGGCCTCCACGTTGTCTCTTTCAGAGATTTGATTTTCTCATGCCTGATTGTATAATCCTTGGGCATCAGATTCTTTCGTTCTGTGAAACAGAGCTGAAGCCTTTCAAAGCCGACGGTGTGAAGCCGAAATTTGTGGCAAGTTGCAAGATTCCCTAAGGGGCACTTGAAAACTTCTTAGGCTTCCGTGACACGTACTTGGCATTAAAATCCATTTTGTTTCCATTTGCCGGTCTCCCCACCACCCACCTGTGATGACTTGGCTGCACCAGGCCCCAAGAGTCACCCCGTCCCCTGGTCTCATTTCTTCCTGATGATTGGTATTTGGGGCCAGCGTTACACACCTGGCCCATCGGTGGCCACCAGGTGCCCCGAGCGGCTCTAGTCCAGGGGGAGCCTACTTTCCCTCCTCCTAGCGGTGTGGGTTCAGAGGAGCTCACTGAATACACCCGGGGCTTTCTTGAATGAGCTTGGGCGCACGCTAGTGTGGACACGTGCCCTCTGCTCCGTCCCATCCTGCCAGTTCAGCCCAGGCGATCGGCGAAACCACGAGACGGCATCGCGGAGCCTCATCCCTCTGGCCACGGCAAAGTCCTTCGTTCAGACGGAGCGGAGAATATAGGACCAAAACGTGTGCTGCGGCAGCCTCTGGGGAAGGTCAGGGCGGGAACGAAGCCTGCACAAAGTAGACGCTCGGCCTGCACACAGTAGGCGCTCAGCCTGCACACAGTAGGCGCTCACAGTAGGGAGAATGCATGCTGCAGGGTGAGGCATAGCGCGAAGGCTGGGTCTCAGCTCTTCACTCTTATCACGAAAGCCACGCTTCTACCTGGGTGATGACTTAATCAAGGAGCCTGGACCCAGCCGGCCAGACATCTCGTGGACAGACCAGAGTCCCTCCGGGAAAGGACTCTTCTCTGAGATTTCTAAGAAAAATCCATTAAAACCCTCCGTGGAAGAGTATTAGACCTATTTTCTTGGTTCTTACGATTTCGTCCCCGGCAGGAAGTTTAGTGCTTTGGATGCCTCATTAACTCCCGTTCAAGGTCTTTCGGGCTCCGTAGAGCCCCCGAAGCTGCGTCTCCATCTCAGGAGGCTTGGAGAAGCTGCCGCACCGGTTGGTGACCCCGCTCTGGGAGGGCTTAGCTTATAAACCGTTTCTCTACGAGTGAGCCCGAGGCCCACTGGCTCTCTGGATCGAAAGCCCCCTGGAGCTCCAAATGTTGCGGGGCCGCCGGGGTGGACCCCTTCCAGGAGCTGGAAGGGAGGAGGAGGGCCCCGTTTTACTCCTAGCTTCTCATTCAGCCCTTCCCCTGCCTTTACCGGCGGGCCCTTTAGTGTCCCCATCAAGTAAGGGGAGCCACCAGGGGACCAGCCTGGGGGGAAGGAGCTGGCGTGTGCCCTCTCCGTGCCCGGCCCCTCACACCTTCCCCTTACTCTCCATGTAGGCGGCCTTGCTGCCCAGTGGGGTGTGGGGTTCGTGTGGGCACACACGGGGTTTGTTGCAGAGGACGTGCTGTCTTCCTAGCCATGTGGACGCTAATTTGTCCTGATGTGGGCTCTTCCCTCGGGGCTTAGCGGATGCACAGGAATCACGGTATGATTCAACTAGGGAAGCTCAAGTGGCTCAGCCACCTGTCCCCCCAGGTCCGCGAGCAAGTTCCTCAGCATCACGTCCACGGTCACCAAATTGCCTCATATTGAAGCATCGGCAGACGCCGCGGCTGCGCTCAGAGGGGCTTTGGAAAACAAGAGAGTCACCGCGGGGAAGGGGCGGAGGCGCGCAGTGTGCGTGTGATGTGACCGTCGTCCCCCTCCCGGCCGCGGGCACCTGTTCCAGCCCTCAGCCGGGCTCCGGGGATGGACTTCGACTTCTCGAAACGTCTTAGCCCGGGGGCGCTGCTGGTGTCTGATTTGGTGGGATGATTCCTTCCTCTAAATGCACTCACTTTAGAAAAATGGACTCAACGGGCCGAGAACATCCGTTACCTCAGTAATCAGGGGTGCATGTGCTCTGGAGAAAGTGGGCGGTCTTCCCGGGACGGCTGACTCAGCCTCAAGGGCGTCCCAAGGACTTTGTTGTCTTCTAACTGGAAGTTTATACCTTTTGACCCCCTCCGTCCAGTTCCCTCTCCCCCACTCCCTGTCTCTCATAACCACCCACCTGGTCTCCCTTTCTGTGAGTTTGCTTTGTTGTTGTTTTGTTTAGTTTTTAGATTCCACGTAGAAGTGAGATCATACGGTACTTGTTTTTCTCTGTCTGGTTTATTTCGCTGAGCGTGGAACCCTCAGGGTCCATCCACGTTGTTGCAAACGGCAGGATTTCCTTCTTTTTATGGCTGAGTAATGTTCCTGTGTGTATCGTGACTGCGTGGGAGTCTACTGTAATGTAGAATAGTATGGTGTGTATTTACGTATGCACACACAACATTTTCTTTACCCATTCACGCATGCAAGGACGCTCGGGCTATTATAAATATTGCTGCAATGAACACAGACGTGCAGATGCCGTTTCCAAACAGTGATTTCTTTTTTTTTTTTAAGATTTTATTTATTTATTTGACAGAGAGAGAGAGATCACACGTAGACAGAGAGGCAGGCAGAGAGAGAGGGGGAAGCAGGCTCCCCGCTGAGCAGAGAGCCCGACGCGGGGCTCGATCCCAGGACCCTGAGATCATGACCCGAGCCGAAGGCAGAGGCTTTAACCCACTGAACCACCCAGGCGCCCCCAAACAGTGATTTCATTTCCTCCAGAGCGATACCCGGAAGTAGAATTGTGGGATGATACGGTAGTTCTGTTTTTTAACTTTTTGAGGAACCTCCCTAATGTTTTGGTAGCGGCCGCCCCAATTTCCATTCCCAGCAACAGCACACGAGGGTCCCCCTTTCTCCACGTCCCCAGCAGCACCTGTTGTCTCCCGTCTTGCTGCTAATGGCCGTTCTGACAGGTGCGAGGTGGTAGCTCACTGCGGTTTTGATCTGCGTGTCCCTGGTCATCGGTGATGAGCACCTTTTCACGGGCCTGCGGCTAGCTATATGTCTTCTTCGGAAAAACATCTGTTCAGATTCTCTGCCCGTTTTTATTTGGGTTATTTTTGTTTGTTTGTTTGTTTGCTTTGCTGTTGAGTTCTATGAGCAAAAACTCTTGTTAGGAGCTGCTGGGTGGGAGCCCGCAGGCCTCTAGGGGGTTCTGCCTCCTCTCCCGGGGGCTGACTGTGGGGGCTGCGCACGCTCCTTCAGCAGAGCATCTAACCTCCCCTCTTCTTCTTTCCTGTGCATCCCGATAGAGGGAACGGCTGAGGAACATCGAGCGCATCTGCTTCCTCCTGAGAAAGGTCAGTGCGGGAGCTCCACGCCCGGGGGTGGACGGTCCCGTGGGCGTGGCTGGTCACCCAGGGGAAGGGGTGGGTGAGGCTCAGTGCTTGCCCGGCGCTGTCTCCTGGGAAAGGCAAATGGCAGGGGAGGGGATGGGGGGGGGCAAGTGAGCCTTGCGTTGGCTGGAAACCTCCAGAGATAAGAGGGGCTCGTTAGAAGGGGTGGCCATCAATCAAAGGGACAGGCAGCGCTGGATATCTGCAGGTGCCCTCTGGTTGGACTTAGAGGTTCTTTCCCTTCGCGCGATGATGGATGGCACGTCCAGCTCAGGTTCCCTCGCAGCCTTTGCTCCTGGCTGGCGCTGGGCTCAGGGAAGTTTTTAACTAGATGCTGGGTTTCCTTTGAGATTTCAGCCTGCCACTCAGCTTTGTAGTCTGATGGGCAGCATTGCTGGGAGTGTTTTAGGGCTGGGACGGGAAGTGTTATCGAAGGGGGAGCCAAGCATTGGGAGAGTTGTTGTGAATGGAGGGGCGGTAGGTCACAGTGGCCCTAAGTGCATCTGGGAAGCCCGCGTGTGCACGCACGGTCATGTGTGCATGCACGGTCACGTGTGCACGTGCAACTCACGCTTGGTATTTAGTGTGCCTCTGTGACACAGCCAGGGGGGCCCCCGCGGCAGAGGGACTGCGCTCCCCAGTCAGGCCCGTGGCTGCTTTCTGCAGCAAAGTGCAGGGAACAGCAGCTGGCAGGTAGACGAAGCAGGGCCCATAGCCTGGAGCCAGAGGACATCCCCGGTCTCTGTCCTGAGCACGTGGGACATGGGGAAGCCACCTGTCAACCCAGAGGCTTAGGTGAATAGGAGAGAAACAACTACCCTGCCAACATTAACGGAGGAAAACAACTGCGAGCTTTTGAAATTTTTTCTCTATTTACATAATGATACCTTTCATGGGAGGAGCGAGCTTAATCAAGGAGTTACTTATTTTCCCAGCTACTTACCTGTCCTTTTGTGTTTTCCTGGACCCTCAGTGTGGTAGAGTTCCCCATCTTGTGGGTCGCGGCAGAGAGGGGTAGTCAGATAAGGAATATGCATGTGAAAATATTAGCGATCCAAAGAGTAGAGGATGATGTAAGAAAACACAGGACATTTGGTATTAATGGCAATTCATGAATTTGTCCGTTATTTTCCCCCATCGTATCTTGGACATCAGTAACCCCTTCAGCTTCCAGTCTGACCCCTAAGTGTCCATCACGGTGCTTCCCCTCCCCCCGGTCCTGAATGTGCCTCCCGGATTCTCCCGCAGGGCAGCAATCCACATGCATCGCACAAGTCTGGCTCACCCTCAGCACTGACTCCGGCTGCACAGTGGCCAGTGGCCGCCTCTGCCAGGCTCCGCCTTACAGCCCAAGGTCAAAGCCCAAGGTCAAAGCCGAGGCCATGAAAGAACAGAGGCTGGGCAGGAATTAGCATTACCATTTGCAAGTTTACATATAGTTTGCATAAGTTTCTATAAGCAGTAGGCAGAGGCATTTTGCTCCAGGAAATACACCAAGTACCCTTTTTGGTTTCTCGTCCTTCCCCTTATGCCCCCGATGCCATGGCCTCTGCTGCTCTGGCCAACGCAGATGCTGTTCCTCATTAGCAGGAAACACCCGGGAGGGGGGCCCATGTAGACACCCGAGAACAGGAAACACTGACTTCAAGTTCTTAGGTGTTACAGCTGAGCCCGATCGTGTGTCCTGTGCTGCATGAGGACTGAGCCCGAAACATATATATTTACTATATTTTACTACATTTACTACTTAGATCAGATTTGTATCTTAAAATCGCACGTTAAGTCTATAGTGCGTTCGCCAGCAACCCAGCAGGTCCCTAACTGGCAGCTTCCCCTAGCCTGTCCGCGCCCGCTGCCCCCCTTGGGGTCTGGGCGGTAACCTGACCCGCGTCTGCTCCCCGCCAGCTCTGCTCCCTTCCACGGGAGAGGCGGTGGGGTACACGGGCTTCTATTGCGACCAGAGGCTGTCCCTGCCCCGATTATCCGTCCAGCCCTCGGCGCCACTCTAACTCGGGGGCAG
>CM052893.1:1064033-1096631 GCA_028534135.1 Potos flavus | reverse complement strand
GCCTCCGAGTCGAGTGCAGGCTAAGAGTTTCGGACCAAAGGCATCTTCTCAATTTCAAGAGACTGTTGGGGGCAGGTTGACCCCGATGAGAGCCGTCGGGAGGTGCGGCGCCCTCTGCCCGTGTTAGTCGCGAGGACTGGCACGTCTGGGCGGCTTAGACACTAGAAATTCAGTTCTTCATAGTCGTGGCGGCTGGGATTCCAAGATCAAGTGTAGGCGGGTCGGTTCCTTCGGAGGCTGCCCCTTGCCTTGCTGGCAGCCACCTCCCTGTGTCCTCACATAGTTGTCCCTCTGTCTGTGTGTCTGTGTGTCCTCATGCGTCCCCTTACAGAGACACAGGTCCTATTGGATCAGAACCCAGCCTACTGGCCTCATTTACCTAATGACTGCCTTAAACACCCTCTCTCCCAATGCTGTCACGTTCTGAGGTACTGGGGGCTGGGACTTCAACGTACGGATTTTGGGGGGGCAGGATCCATGCCCCAGAGAAGAGTTTTTATGAAACGGCATCCCCGTGGTGAGGAGAGAGGTTGGCCTTCCCTGGAATTCCTCGGTGAGTAACAGGTGCAATCCCGTGAAAGCGAGGGCAAGACATTGCTCGTTTCCATAGGATTTATTGCATGTTTATCGGAATGAAAAGCAAAGTTACGCTGAGCAAAGCCTGTGACGATTGCCCCCATCATTCTCCAGGGGAGAAGGGCCAAGCGAGAGGGACAGGGAGTGCCCTGGCCGGGAGCAGCGCGCAGAGCCAGCCGCCCGAGCCCACACAGTGAGTCAGGTGCCCGCGGGACGAGTCCCAGGTCCCCCGTCGTTCTAATCGGCTCAGCGCCTGTCTCCCCAGCGGGCCCAGGTCAGCACCAAACCTGGGTTCGTGATGTGCGCTCTCACATGAAGGGCTGCTCATGGAAGTTATGTAATTATGATAACTATTTTTGCTCATACGACATGCTTTCCCAGGGGAGTGCCGGCACTTCCCCGTCTAGAAATTGTCACTTGGTAGCTGGACAGTGCGACTCATCCTGGGGCTGGTGGAAATCATAAGGGGCGCGCACCCCCGCCCCCGTGGGGCTGTGCAGGCCTCTTGCGAAGGTCCTGACACGCACGGCTCCGTGCAGCGCAGGGCGAGGAGAGGGACCTGGCTCCCGTCTCTCTGCTGGAGGGGCCGCGCCTCCCTAGACGTGGAAGCCTGGTCCCTAGAGGCCGAGGGAACGTTTTCTCCACCGCGACGATGTTTATTATCATGGATGGTAGAGACTTTGCCAGCTGCTGTGAGAAGCGCTCGACGCTGCGTCCCCGGGTCCCCCTCACCGGTGGGATCGTGAGGACAGACGGCTGGGACCCCAAGCCCGGACTCCACCCTGGGCAGCCTTAGCCCGGAGCTCACTCTTTGGTTTTCCTTTGAATCATGGTTCGTTTTAATTGTGAAAGCAGTCTGTCCTCATTTTGACTAGAAATGGGGCTAATGCTAAGTTAATACGAAGGAAATACTAACAAGCCCCCAACCCTTCTCCGTCCCTAACCCTCTCACTTAACTAACGGCACCAGCTGGGGCCTGCGTCCCTGCGCTCACATTTCCGCACAGTTTTGAACACCACAGGTGCACACACACACACACACACACACACACACACTCATGCTCTGAGCTGACTTCTCTGTTTCTTTTTCCCAATAATGGAAAAATTGGTCTCTTGCACTTGTTCCCTCCCCACATACTGTACATCGGGGACCCTCTCTAGGTCCCTACTACAGAGCGAACTCTCTTCAAAATCAAAATGGGTTTGCCCGACGAGCTGTCCTCATATGCCATCCCGCACACAATTTGTCCAGTCCCCGATTCACGGACATTCCGTCTGTTTTCAGCTTTGTTTACTTGGCCCCTACCAGTAACCCCGCAGTGAACACCTTTGTGACTTTATATCCCAGGAGTAAAATCGTCGGGCTGAAGGGTATATGAATTTGTACTTTTAAAAAAAATTGCCAGATTATTTTCCCCAAAGGTGGAAGCTGTGTGTCGCGCCCCCAGCGGTGGGCGGGGGTGACTGCCCCCCTGCGTCCCGGTCTCCACGGCCAGATGCTCCCGGGGAGCCCACAGGCCAGCCTGCTGTCTGGAGGCCTTCCCTGTGATCAGAGTTTCCCAGTTCTGTCAGCACATTCGAGTCTCCTGGCGAGCTTCTAAAATCTGGGTACGGGGGCCCTGCCCGCACAAAGTCTCACTTAACTAGCCCGGGGCACGGGCAGTGGTGTTTTCAAAAGCCCCCCAGTGATCCTGATGGGTGCCAAGGCGGAGAGTTTCTGGGAGACCCTGCAGACACTAGGGTCCCCCCTCCCTTTCCCTCCTCCCTTCCCCCTCCTCGGCTCCTCTCATGTATGGGCCGTGGGGGTTTCCTTCCGCCAGCTGCCTCTTACTCCCTGTCCGGGTCCTGCAGAAGCACGCTGCTGGTCAGAGCTGCCTTTAGCCTTTGCACAGAGTCCCCTGCTGGCTCCCGGAGTCTTCAGAACCCTGCGGGACCCGCACTGACCTCCAGAGAACCTTCTCTCCCAGGCCGGTTTGGAGCACTGTTTCCGGGAGAGAAGAGGGTGTGCGCGCACCCCTATTTCACGACTGGAAACATGTGGGAGTTCCAGGGCTGTCCTCCTCCTGCACAGGGGATGTCGCTCACGTCCTGCAGCACACAGACCGTCCGTTCTCCCGTCCAGCGCCCACCCCGCGTCCCTGCGGCATGCGCTGGTGTCATGCACGCGGCTGCCGTGGGAGGCAGAGCCCGCCTCACCCCCGGCAGGTGTATCAGCCACACGCAGGGGCCGGCGCGCTAGACTCTGGTCTCTCCCGGGGCACGATGGGTACCCTGCTGTTGACGGCCGTCCAGCGCGCACCCCGAGTCAGAACAGCTGGAACCCATCAGGGGCTGATGTAGGAAGCCGGCAGACCCGCCGTGACTCAGGCATTTAGAGTGCGGCAGGTGTGCATGCCTGTGTGTGCGTGCACACATGCGTGTGTGTGTGTGTGTGCATGCTCACACGCACTGGGGTGGAGGAGATATGCAGGTCTTTGCCTCATTCCTCCTCAGCACTGCGTGTGCTGCGTGTGGACCCCACCCGTGGCTGGCGGGAGAGCTAATGGGGTCCTGCAGAACCACGGGGTAGTTCACGTGCATAAAAATACTTGGAATGTTTATGCTTCACGAAAAAAAGATGAACTTCTGTCTTCCAAGAAACAAATGGCGTCAGAAACTCTATTCTTAGCTCCAGAGCTGGCTTAGGGACCCTTGAACGAGACCGCCGGCCTGGGGAGGACCCCCGAGGACAGCAGGAAATCAGGAGCCGGCGGCCGTCCTCCCCTGGCCCGCATAATTATTAGCCATGACACCTGACGCTTGCAGAGTGCTCTTTAGGACCCTGGATTTCAACCTTGGCTGCACACTGGAATCACTGGGGGAATTTTAGGAACTCTTGTCTGTCCTCAGGGATTCTGACTTAATTGGTCCGGAAAAAATCCTGGACGTCAGGAGTTTTAAAGCTTCCCTGGGCTGATTGTAATGTGCAGCCCAGCGTGAGACCCTTTGCTAAACAGGCTTCATCATTCAGGCTCACTGATGCATTTCAGCTGCGTTGGTGGCCTGGCCGCTGGGGCTCAGTGGGGCCCCACCCCTCGCCCCCAGTGCAGGGCTGCGTGGGGTGCACGGGCACCAGGTCACTCGCTCCCAGAATCTCCTGGCACCCCCAGCCGCAGAAAAGGCCGTTGCCAGCCAGGAGGGGCAGGGTTTCAGAGGTCAGCTCCCGCCGCCTGCCCGCAGGGGCCCCCTGTTGGCGGTCCATGAACTGCCGAGGCTGGGCCCGCCCTCTGAGTCTCCAGGGCTGCTGAGGTTCCGGCGGGACGCACAATGTCCTTCTCCGGGAGGAGGTTGTCAGGTGTAAGGGCGTGTGGAGAGAGCAGTGTGACGCGTGCCCACAGCCTTCACCAAGACCCCGTGTGCTTGGTCAGCCCCTCCCTCCCCCGGTGCGGAGAGCACGGGCGTGTTTGCCTGGACCGTTGGCACATCTTACGGCTCTCTTCCCCCCAAGCGCGTTCCGTGACCTGTGGCCGCGCCCACGGACACCGATGACCACATCTGATTATAGTTCATGGTCATTTCCCCTCTTCCCCATGAAGGGCTTTATTACAGCTGGTTTTTTTTTTTTTTTGGCAAAAAAATTCAGGATCCAGTCAAGTATATCCCACATTCCATTTGGTTGTCCTGTCTCCCACAGTCTCTTTTAGTCTAGAGCAGTCTTTGTACTTTGTTTCAGGACAGTGGTCTTTGCGGAGAATGCCGAGTCGGGTGGTTTTTCAGGGTACCCAGGGCGTGTGAAGAGCCGAGAGGCCGGCTTTTGGGGACCTCATGTCCTATTTCCCATGTGAAACATTTATGTGTTGGCCGGGCCGCGCCTTCCTGCTTATGGCTGGGGCTGGCCTCCCGCAGCCCCACGGCCCATGAGGCCTCATCGCGTGCCCCTGACTCTCCGTCCTCTCCTAAGTGTCCCAGCCATCCTGCGGTTTCCCAGCAGTGACCCCGTGTGCTCGTGGGTAAGTGGGTGCTGGCGCTGGGCTCCCCATCTCTGTCGTGCTCTGCCTGGGGCCCTATCATCTCCGGTCCTCTCCCAGGGGCCGTCCCGTCTCTGGTCCTCTCCCAGGGGCCGTCCCGTCTCCGGTCCTCTCCCAGGGGCCGTCCCGTCTCCGGTCCTCTCCCAGGGGCCGTCCCGTCTCCGGTCCTCTCCCAGGGGACCTCCCGTCTCCGGTCCTCTCCCAGGGGCCCTCCCGTCTCCGGTCCTCTCCCAGGGGCCCTCCCGTCTCCGGTCCTCTCCCAGGGGCCCTCCTGTCTCTGGTCCTCTCTCAGGGGCCCTCCCCGCCGCACCGGCCGGCCGCCCCTTCCATGGGCTCCCTCCGTTCTGTCTCCTTCCACCTCATTCCAGAGCGTGTCTGGACTAGCTCTGTCTTTCCTGAGGACCTTCCGGCTCTTTCTTCAAACACATCTGTCTTCCTTGTCCTAAAAATGTCGTTGGTCTTGGTAACCCTTTGTGCTACTAGCCCCCGGGTTCCTCGTTCATATGTTGCCAGGTTCTGGAAAGATCCACAGACACCCCGGCCTGCACTTCCTCCCGCTCATCTGAGAATCGCTTGCAGGTGACAGGTGCCCCTTTCATTCCACAGAAACTGATATCTTCAAGGTCACCAGTGACGTCTCCACGACCAACTCCAACAGCCTGATGCATTTGTTCTCATCCCCCCGGCTCTCCGTAGCGTGATGCTGCCGGTCACGTCCTCCTTTCTGGCCGCCCGGCAAGAGAGCACTCCGGTTCTGTCCCGCGCACACGCACCTCTGTCTGCCTCCCCCCACCCAGCCCCTCGCCAAAGACACAGATGTCCATTTGGGTTCTGCCCTTGGCCTTGTTTTCTTCCTGTTCTGCCCTGAGCGTTGCAGTCAGCAACCTGTGAGTCCTCTATGGACTGCACATTTGTCTTCTTCAACCCGTTTAATATTTTAAGCATCTGAAAAATTCACACAAAAATCCAGATTGTCAGCTTGCTTTTGGGAAAAGGCGCACAAGATCCGGCAATATTAGAACCGTTTTCTTCTAGGTAGCCCTCCGCTGGGGTCGAGCGGCAGATGACCCTTCTGATGGGAGGCGCGTTCCTCAGACCCCCTGCACCCTCCCCTCCCCAGTCACTGCGCACCGTGTGCCTCTGAGCATAAGGTTCCACCTCCCCGGGGCTCACCACCCCCCCCCCCCCAGGGCTGGGCCTTCTGTCCTCAGTCATCTTGCAGCGGCCCCCAGACTATACCTGCTCCTGCTCTGTCCCTCTGGAATTCCAGGCTAGCATTCGCGACCATCTGCTGGGCACCTGTACCTGGTTCTACGTCGTACATTGGGGTCAGAAGTGCTGAAGAATCACATTTCTCCACCTCTGTGGGTTTGCACTAGTCGAGAATAGACACAAAAGTCTAGATGAGGATTAAAATACAGTGTCACACCGCCAGCTGCATGGACGGTCATGGCGGGACTCCGGTACCTTCGAGTATGAGAGAGACAGACACACACACAGACACACACGCAGAAAGTGCCCTGGAGCGGCGGGCTCCAGGCTTGTGCTGGGGCTGAGGCTGCTCTGGGTCCTGACCTCAGGTACCTGCCTCATGCTTGCAGGCGTGGACAGAGAATGCGTGCCATGGGGACAGGAGCAAGAGAAGCCGGGCCACGGCCTTCCTCCCTAGTGCTTCCCCAAGATGTGGCAATGGCTGGTGGGATCTCCCATTGCATTGATTGAAGCAGGAATGCAGAGAGGTTGAAGGATTCCGAGTTCTCCCTTCATTCAGCTGTAAATGCGCCAGCTTGCACCCTGCTCATTCAGGTGACCCGTGTTGGTGACTGGAGATGCCGTCTTCCGTGTCACTCAGGTGTAATTCCACACCTGTCCTCCGTCTATGGGTTCTGTTTCCCATGTGCTTCATGAATGACAAACCTCCTCCCCTGAGTCCTTTCCTTAAGAGCTCAGACCCTCTTCTTTTGCTTGGACTGGTGCAGTAGCTTACTAGCTGGGTCTTTTTTTTCCCCTGGCCTTTGGTCTGTTTTCCAGTCCTCCTCCCGGATTCACCCTGTGCCAGTGATCTAGCAAAACTTGATCGGGTACAACTGCCTTTTTCCAAAGCTTTCTCCGGGTCCCCATGTTGGAGCACAAATGACCAAGACTTAGCATGTTTCTCAGGCTGTCTGTGATTTCTCCTCACCTTATGGAAATCTTCTTCCTTTCAAACACTTTTCTGCTCACCCAGCATTATTGAGTCCCTACTGTGTGCTGAGGATTGTGCCAAATACTGTGAACAGAGATGTGTGAGACTGCCCCGTGATTTCCTTTCTGTTTTTTAAAAAAATTTTATTTATTTATTAGAGAAGAGAGCATGAGCAGGGGACGTGGCAGAGGGAGAGGGAGAAGCAGATTCCCCGCTGAGTAGGGCTGATGCAGGGCTCAATCCCAGGTCGTTCTGCAGACTGAAGCCCGGTCCGTGTGTTCGACTCCCCTCGCGGGCTGTGTCTCCTCCAGCCCCGCGGCCCCGTGGCGTGTGTGCAGCCCTAGCACAGAGGACCCTCTGCCACTGGGTGGTCACGGCACTGCATTTTCTCCAAAGTAGGAAATGGGACAAAGCCGGAGGAAAAGTGTTTAAAAACACGAATAAATTACACATGATCCTAGGTATTGCTAAATATAGCCAGACAGCGAAAAACATGTCATGATTAATTAACACATTGGTGAGTCACCTGCAGTCCGTTCTGGAATAAATCCGTGTCTAAAAATGTTCAATACTGTTTCTTCATCTCTTGCTTTTCATTCCTACTGCAACCAACTTAGAGGGTTGTTTTTTTTTTAGATTATTTGTTTATTTGTTTGAGAGAGAGACAGAGAGAGAGGGAGAGAGAATCTGAAGCAGACTCCCCACTGAGCACGGAGCCCAACGCTGGGCTCGATCCCTGGACCCCGAGATCATGACCTGAGCCGAAACCAAGAGTCGGACGCTGAACCAGCTGTGCGCCTCCCCCCTCCGCCGGCACCCCCAGCTTAGAGCCTTACTCTCTGTACTTTAAGGACCCAGACTGATTTCTCTGAAACCAGATGCCAGCTTGTGCTGACCCCGCATCTGAACCCTGCCGGGTTATTTCTGCCGATGCTGGTGTGTGTGTGTGTGTGTCACTCCCATCCCGGGGCCTTCGCCCTTCATGGCCCTCCCCAGGGCCTGTCCCAGGGGCTTGTCCTGCTTGTCCCTGGGGCCCCAGCCAGCCAGGTGGCGCTCCCTCTGTGGGAGAGCCGTGACCTTCCCAGCCGCCCAGCTGCCCCCTGACACGTGTCCCTGTCCTGTCGCCTGGGTCATCTCTTCTCCCCTCACCTTCACCGGCTGTTTCCAAACCCGGCTGCTCATCAGAGTCACGAGCACAGCATTTGAACTACAAATCCCAGGCTCCCCGGCCCCTCTGGAGATCCTGAAGCGGGGCCTGGGACTCTGCCTTCCAGTCACTATCTACCCAAGGATTCTGGTGTGCGGTAGGGGTGGGAGCCCCGCAGTCACGATGGGATCTCCCGCCGCCCTGTGCTGCGTTTGTGGCTCTGTCTTCTGGATCGTCCTCTTCCTGAAGGCGGGATGGCGTCCACAGCCGTCCAGCTCTGGGGCCCCCGGCAGGACGCGGCTCGCGGAATTGTGACAGTCTCCGCACAAGCGTGTGTTGCACACCTGTGCGGGGAGCTCCTGTGACAGGGTGAGGCGTGAGGGCCGGAGGGAACGTGTGATGTACCCACGAGTTGAGAGAAGACCCCAGTGAGAGCGGACCTTTCAGTTTTAACATTCTGCGCAAAACGCAGGCAGTCATGTGGCCTATGGGGCGTCACCTTGAAGCCCGTTTGCTTCCGGGGTCAAACTACTGTGCACGGATGGAATTCTTTCCCGTTTTGAGAACATGCTCATCTTTCTAAGGATTATTTCGTTGTTTCATTTCTGGCTTTCTGATGATCAGCTGTGTGTTTTTAAAATAGAACGTTCTAGAATCTGGTCCCCGAGGTTGCTTTGGAAACCACCTTGAAAACTCCGGAACGCTTTATCCTGTTGCCAAACTTCGTAGAGTTTTCCAGCTGCCGCACCGCGTCCGGGCTGCGGCCTGACCGAGGGGTTGGCGCCGAATGCTCTTCACCGAGTCACCGAGTCTCCCCGAGCTCCCTGGAGAGGCGCCGCGATCCAGCGCCTTGTCGTCGGGGGCACGGTGTGTCTACCAGCAGGACACGCACCTTCCTTCCTCTGCCTCCACAGGGGCGGGTTTGGAACCAAGTCACCGCATGGTGGCTTCCAGAATGTGTGTGCCTCTGATGACCATGGCCCAGCCCGCGGCCAGGTCCGATGGCGTGCTGACGCCCCAGCCCCGCCCGGCCTCGCTCGCGTGCGTTGCCTACCTGCACGTGCGGTGTGCAGCTCTGGGGCGCTCCCGGGGGCCTGCGAAGCCGCAGGGGTGGGGGGTCAGGGCTGCAGTCCCGCGGAGTCACCGAGGGGCCGTATGGAGTCGGGGCCAAGTTCCTGGTGTAGGAACCTCCGTCATCCCACACAGACGCGTGGCGTCGGGCTTTCTGAAAGGGAGGGAGCCAAGCGGGAGCTCTTCGCTCCCACGAGGAAATCTGCCCATGTCCGTGATTTGTTCCAGGCCTGCCCCTCCCCCATGAACGTAACTTTTAACTGGTCTGCAGCACCTAGCATTCACGTCCCGTCCCTTCTGGGCAGCCTCTACGAGGCCTGGCTCCTCGAGGTCACCGCCGCATCCAGAAACCCGCCTGGGGGGGCACATGGGATGGCCCCGATCGCTCTGCCATTCAGTGGAGCTTTTCCGGAGTTTTCCGTGAAAACAGCTTCACAAGAGCGTGTCCTTCTGACCCGCCCTCCTGAGAGTCACCGAGAGCCGCCTCGTTGTGACAAACTCCTCACGTGGCCCCAGCCATGGCGTGGAACGTTCCAGGAGCCAGAAAAGGTGTTTCCTGCTCTCGGCAAGGAGCACCCTTGCTTCGAGGGAGCAGGACAACTGCCTGGGGAGGGAAGACGGCTGCACCCCCGGCCACGTGGGCCCCCGCGCTGCTGGGAAGGGAGGAGCCGCCCGGGCTCAGAGCCCCTGAGTGGCGGGGTGGGCCCCGGGGTCTGTGGCATGAGGGGACAGAGGGAGGCACTGGCTGCGGGGCAGTGATGCCCGACCTCAGGGGCATCCCATGGCGCTCGTGGACTAGTGACCGTTGGTCCGACCCCGGGACCCCAGACAGCACTGCCCCCGAGACCACGCGCTGCTCCCAACCTGTGCGCCCTGTTTGGATTCTGGAAGTTCACCCGGAAGCCGCCGGCCAGCGCTCAGTGTCTCTGGCGACCCAGAGATCCGTGTCATCGGGCGAGTGAGGGGCAGGACCAGCCGGTCACCTGTCATCTGTGACGCTCACGTGCCTTTGCGGAAGCAAACCTGGCGCGTTCCCAGGCCTGCCCTTCGCAGACACCTGTGTCTGAGCGGCGGGGACACGGCGGGGACCTCGGTGCCCCAGCCCAGTGTGCACTTCCTCCCCGCCGAGTTGGGTGTCCGTTCTCCTCCGACGTGAACTTGCCCGTCCGGATGCCAGCCTCCGCCGCCTTGGGCCTCACGCTGCCTTTCCTTAGCCTCGTGGGCTCTTCCCTCTCTCCTCATCCCGCATGCTGGGGGGCCCCGGACCCAGCGCTGGGCTCTATTCCCCCCTCCTCCACTCAGTGCCTTCCGCCAGGCCATCCGAGTTTCCTTTGCCACATTCCCTCAGCCTCCAGGTCCCTGTTATGATGACCGACCCGTGCGCCCAGCCGTCCCGGACTCTTGCGACGCGGGCCAACGCTGGGCTCATGGCCCCCCCAGAATGCCTCCCTTCCCAGGGCTCCTGCTGTGTGTGAGCCCACGACCGCCGTGCACAACTTCAGAGTGACAGGTTTGTCCTCTCCCTCCCGCTGGCTCTCAGTGACCAGGTGGGACCTCCTACGCGTCTTTCCAGCCCATCCGCAGGGCTCCGTCCCCTCTGCCCATCCTGTCCCGACCGCCGCTGTCTCTTGCCCGGACCCTCTAGAGAAGGAGTGAGGCCCGAAGATGACCCTTCTCCCCCAGGGCAGCCCTCCCAGACCCCTGACCTCCGACCACTGGTTTTGCGGCTCCTGGTGTCACGGTCTTCCCTTTCCCAGCACATGTTTTCCACACCAGGATGGAAGCTTCCTACAGACGGGGTGACACCTCTTTCCCTTGCTGTGCCACCACCGCCCGGCACACAGGCCCCGAATACGGTGACTGTGGAGTGAATGAGTAGGAGCCACGGAGGTGGGATTAGCGGTCACGGAAGTCTCTGCTCACCTATTCCGGTCTCATGGCCGGGCCTCCTGCCGGGCCTCACCTGCTGGCCTGGACGCTCTGAGCTCGAATTGCTGAGCCGTGATCGAGTCTGCACCCCTTCTGCTTTACTCAGCCCCTTGGGGACCCGCTGCAGGTGCCATAAAGGACCGGCCAGGGCTGGGGCTCCTGTCTGTGGGTGTAGGAGGCAGACCACTGACCCCGAGGCTTGTTGAGAGACCGTGGAGTCAGCGCCGTGTGTGTCTCCGGGACGGCTGTGCAGGTTCCGCACTGAGCAATCAGCTCGGGGTGCTGATCGCGGTGTTTGCACGCACACTGACCATTTACTCAGCACAAAGTGGCACCGCCCGCCCGCCACGGGTCCAGGCACCGGGGAGGGAGTCGTGAGCATCTAGCAGTAAACAAGTAAACAGATGTGCGATCGACACATGTTCAGACACCAATGGCAGGTTTTGTGAAGCACTTAAGGCAAATCGAACAGAATAACTCCGGGCCCAGAGGGTGGGCTCCTTTGAGGAGGTGACCGTGTGTGCATTCCCGGATGAGGAGGAGCCCACCACCAGGAGGTCAGGGGCGATGGCACGTGCTAAGGCCCTGAGGTAGCGACAGGCAGCCTGGGTGTGAGGATCAGCAAGCGGATGAGTCTGGCTTGAGTGAGTGGGCAAAGGAGCGACGTGGGTGAGGGCTCAGGAGGGCAGGGAGGCTGGGTCACATCGGGCCGTGGAGGTCGTCGTCAGGAGTGGGTCCTGTTCTAGAAGCAGCAGGGGAGCATTGCAGGGTGGGGCGGAGAGGGGACGGGCCCTAACTTATATTTCAGAAACATCTCTGGGCTCCTGCTGAGAGTGGGCTGGGAGCTGGGCCGAGGGGGCAGCTGGGAAGCTGGCCCGTCGGGCGGTGGCCGTCACTCCCGTGACAGGTGGCGGCGGCGGGCACTGGCCCTCAGTGTGTCCTGTTCCTGCAGCGGGGCTGTGTGCCTGCCTCAGTTTCCCCACTGCCCATTGTTCAGGCTTGTTTACCAGTAAGTATGGTGCACCTTCTGTTTGACCGGGGTCCCTGGCACCTGTCCCCGTGTTTGAGCCCCCCCTCCCCCGGGAGGCCCTCCGCACACACTTGTCGAGTGAGCCAGCGGTGAGTTTGCCGGCGCTTACCAGGCGCTGTGCTGGTGGAGCTGCGCGGAGAGAGACCCAGGGAGACGCCCACGGACGGCGCGGGACTCGGGAGGGGTGAGGTCGTCACCCCTGAGAGCACGAGAGCTTTAGGACTTCACAGTAGCTAACGGTGACACGCACAGTGATGGCTTTTCTGGGGACAGAAATGCACGGAGGGAGAGGATTTAAAACAATTTGCAAGCACTAGAAACGGAGCAGAGAGGAAAGGGAAGACACGTCGGTATAATTTTCAAGAGACTTGAATTGCTGCTTTTTACAAAGTAGGCGGATTACTTGAGCTGACGTGACCCGCAGGGACATGGGAGCGTGTGGGTCAGATGCCTCTTCTCCTCGGCACCCTTCTCATCCCCATTTTATTGATGGAGAAACTGAGCCCCTCGACCTCAAACAGCTCGCCCAAGGTCCTGGCGCGGGATGGGCAGGTCTAGAGCCCGGCTCTTGCTCCTGAATCAAATACCGTTTCCGCCGAGACATTGCCACTCGAGCCCTTCCTGGAAGCCACAGTTACCATATTCTTTTGCCTTTTCTCCAAAATGTGAATGTACTCAAACTCCCAGTAAAGCGTGGCACAATCCTGCTACTATCCGCCCTTGCCGAGCCCGCCTCCCGGTGGGGGTGCCAGTGGGCACGCAGCAAACAGAGCCCACAGCTCTCCTGCCCCAGGCGCCCATACTTGTTCTCCTCTTCACCCTCCTTTGCTCGTTTTGAGCGTCAAGTCTCCAAGCAGCTGGAGGTAATAGGTAATTAACACACTTCAGAGCCGTTAAGTAGGATAATCGTCTTTATCCTGGAAGAGGTTCTCCTTTGGGAGTGCATCGTGCGGCTCAGGCCCCAGGCTGCTACTACATTTGCTCTATTATGAAACTGTCTGTGGTGCCTGCTCCAGGAGAGACTTGGGGAGAGAAGTGTCCCGTGGAGACGACCGGAGTCAGGAGGAGAGCTGGGGCTCCCTGCCTTCATGCGGGGCGCGGCTAGCTGCTGAGCCTAGATTCTGGGGGGCCTTCTGGCGGTGAGTCCGACCTGGAGACTGACTTGCCCACCATGCACCCCATTTTCTGCTCGGGGCCTAGGACAGTAGTCGGGCAGAAGCCCACTAGCTGTCACGTGGCCTTGCCCAGTCAGGAGAGATCTCCAGGGCCATTCCTCACTGTCTTGGACTTTAAGAAGCTGGTACCGAGGCTCCATGTCGCCTCCAGGGGAGATCTGTAGGTCATGTCATTCCAGGGCCAGGATGCAAGGGACAACGTTACTCTCTCAAGCCACAGTGAAGGCTGACGCCAGTGCCCCACGGGGATGCCCTTTGCTGGGACACTCCGCCTTCCCCAAGCAGCGGGATCCGGACCTCAGCTGGGTTCCCTCCAAGGACTGCGTTCAGAACGCGCGTGTCTTGTTTCCCCGCCTCCTGCATCGAGCTGCTTGCACACTGTGCTTCGGATCCCGTCTGGTGCCGTTCCAGGCTCCGTGCGCACCGTGCGCGCCCACGCCACGGTCTCTTTCCCTGCGTCCCGTGCGCGCCCCCGCCGCGGTCTCCTTTCCCCGTGTCCCGTGTGCGCCCATGCCGGGTCCCCGCTTCACGGTCTCTTTCCCCGCGTCCCGCGCGTGCCCGCGCCGTGGTCTCCGCTCACCAGACTGCTCGGTGTTCACGCCTGGCCGGTGCTTACAATACGGATCTGCTGAGTGTGCAAGTGGGCTCTCCAGCCCCAGTAGGCAGGCTTGTGAAATCCCTGCCCTTCTGCCCTTCTCCTTCTAGAACATCCCCCCACCCTTGGCGTTTCTCCTCTCAGACAATCTGAGCTTTTGCCTAATGGCCCCTGTATCCTGAGCCCAGTTCCCACTCCCACCATCCCTGGCTTGAAGAAAAGGAGTGAAGGAGTGGGGAGCTGAGTGGGACTTAAGATCTCTCTGGCTCCCAGGCACGTGTCCCTTTGAAAGTGTGGCATTAGTTGAGAGACGGCTTTTATTCTCACCTCCCCCTCACCGTGAGAAAGTGGCAGAGAGGCGTTTGAAATTCAAGTCGAAGAAAATGGTGACAAAAGGCAGGTTGGGAGGGATGGGCGGAGCAGGGCGCTGAGCCCAGAGGCTTGGTTGTAAAAGGAGCCAGGCCCCTCCCCAAGCTGGAAAGCCCAGTGGGACACGAGGAAGGTCAGAGACAGGTGCAAGGAGCCGGGTTTGGGGGTGGGACTGCCGGGAACAGGCGGTCTCAGGACCGGCGGCAGGGGTGTGGGTGGTGAAGGGTGATGGGGGAGACGGCCCCCATCCCGGGAAGATGCCAGGGCCAACCCGGGGTTTGTTTCCAGAGTGTTCTCCCACACGGTGGAGGCTGGGGGCGCTGGGAGCCGGACACACTGCTCTTACCTGTGAAGGCTGCCTGCCCAGGACCTGAGTCCGTGAGTGTAGATGGTCACGGTCCCGCTGGGGGCTGGGGGTGAGGACGGAGACCCCGGGTTTTCAGAAAGGAAGCGTCTGCCTCGTGTCCTCTTCGAGCCCTTGGTCTATGAACTTTAGCTCCAATGTCTAACAGAATCACCTGGGCCGCTCCTGAAAAATGCAGATTCCTGGCCCGAGCGTCTCTCTGGGAAGACTGGCGTAGGACCTAGCAATCTGCATTTTAACGTGCACGCCCCGGGCCTTCTGGGGCAGGCGGTGGGCGGACCCTATCCTGGGAGTCGGTGCTCAGGGGCCCTTTTGCAAACTTGAACGTGCACGTAGATCCCCTGGGGGTTCTGTCAAGTGCAGGTTCTGGTTCCGCCCGTCTGGAGTGGAGTCCCAATTCTGCATTTCTCGCAAGCTCCCAGGCCATGCTGGTGATGCTGGTCCTGGGAACACTGTGTGAGGAGCATCGTTCCCAGTGGGTTCCCGGGATCCGGTTGGGAAAGACACCCCCACCCAGACCCCCCAGACCTACGAAATCTGAACCTCTGGGGGTGGGCCCCAGCCGTGCGTGTTTTAGCAACACCCCCAGCTGAGGTTCGAGGAGCCCTGCTAGGAGCTTGAGGCTTAAGGAAATGGGCTGGAGGAGCAGGTGGGGGGAGGGTCAGGGAGCTGAGCCGCTGGCAAAGTGCATTCTGTTCCCTCTGTTCCCAGCTTCCTGCTCCTCCAGAAACAGAGCCGAGACCCCTATGAACTCAGATGGAAGGAACCTTCTTCCTCGTGGGGTTGGGCACGCACACTTCCCTCCTGGGTCAAAGTGGGGGGTTTCCCCAGTGGGTTGGTGTCCCCACAGGTGGTACGGCTGGTGGGCAGGGCCCCGGGGAGCGGCAGTGGGGCCGGAGGTGCCCAAGCCGACGGCTGTCAGTAGGGCTGGGAGCTGGTCCCAGGAGCAGTCAGGGCAGGAAGGACCAGACGGCTGTGGGGGCCGGGGCAGGGTGAGTGGGAACCCGAGCAGCCCGCGGCGGCCGTGTGCGTGTCTGGAGCCCGTGGGACAGGTGGCGTGGCGTGGTCAGCCGGGGCCTCCGGGCTGAGCCGTGAACTGGGCCGTGCACACGCCGGGGAGCCAGGAGCAGTGGGCAGCGGGGGTGTGGGTTTGCTCCCCACCTTCTCTCCCTGCGCCCCCGTTGCTGGGAAGTGAGTCTGTGTGGGTGGGCAGGACGGCCGCAGAGACTCCCCTGATTTGCATGAGATGTGCTCAGGGAGGGCGGGGGGGAAGGAGAGGGTGGGAGGCCCATGCGGCTGGAACGTGGGGGGCTGGACAGGAGGCCCCCGGGGCTGGAAACCACACCCCTTGGCTCCCGGGCCACCTCTGTGCCCTCGCTGACCACCGGCCTCCCCAGGGAAGGCAGATGCTTCTGTCCTCACGTGCTGGGACCCAAGCAGGGAAGGCCTTTCCTTGCTGTCTCCTTCCGATTCTCCTTGGGCTCCTGGTGTTTGGAACAGGCCCACAGGGACATGATCGGGGACTGGGCTCTGTGGAGGCCGAGCCCTGTCCCCGGGAGCCGCCATGCGTCTCTGACCCTGACCCTGACCCTGACGTGGGACGGGTGCCCCAGATTGCTGCTGGCTGTGCAGGGCTCGGAGCCAGGCCCAGGGTTCCCAGGCACGTGGCCCTTCTTTCCCTCCTTCCCGCGGCCCCTCCCCTGAGGTGAACCCCGGGTATGGTTCTCACCTGGGGACCAGTGACACAGGTGCTTCCTCCTGGACGCTCCTGAGAAAATGCCCTCCTCTCTGCTCGTCCCCGGAGGGCTCCTGTTTTGGGGGAATCAAATGAAAGGACATTATCCTTCCTTTTCCCACCCACCGGCCCCGGGGCAGATGGACACAGGACGTCCTTGTCCGGTGTCCTTGAAAACAGGCAGGGCTGGGTTTTCTCGGTGGGAGAGGCAGGTTTGGTTTCTGTCCCCGCTGGGGGAAGCTGGGAGCTCCGTTTAAGCAGGGGTGGGGTTGCGGTTCAGGGGAGCCTGGGTGGAGAATCTGGGAACCACAATCGGTCCTGGGTAAGAGCGACAAGGGACCCACCCGAGGTTGGGGTCAGCTGACATGTGATTGTCCGTGACCACGACGGTCCCGTTCGTCACGACGACGTGCCTCCCCCTCCAACGCTGCTCCGCCTCTGCGAGCAGCCTCCTGCAGGGGAGAAGCTGGGCCCCCAGCGGCCTCACACATAGGCCGTCAGGGCTGCTGTTTCCAGGCGGGGGAGGGAAGTCCCCACGTGGTCAGCGGCCTCGCTCAGCCCCGCGGACTGGCCATTATGTAACCGCCAGAACTTACGTAACACTTGCAGATCCCGGGCTGATATTATTAGCCCTACGTGCTCACAGCTGAAAAGCTTGCTGTCTGAATCCACGGAGACTGGGTCTCACGGCTGCCACTCCCTGTGAGCCACACGCAGCCATGGGACCTTCCCCGTGGCTTCCCCGTGCGGTCCCAGGATGTCTGGTCCCAGGCACGCTTACACCAGCGGCTCCGTCGCCTGGGATGTGCGGTGGGGACGGGAGCAGGTGCACAGCGGTCGGGCGGGCACGTTCTTCTCCATCTTCCCCTCCCGCTGTCTCTGGGGTCCCATCCTTCTATTCCGTCACATCCCCTGTGTGCGGGCTGGGAGGGCACCCCGGCGTCCCGCAGTGAAGACAAAGGCGCGGCTTCCCCGTACCGTGCTCCCCGAGTCCTCAGGCTAGCAGTCAGCCGCACATCTTTGTGGGCTGACGCCGGGAATGAATGTCTACACCAGCGAATGGGAAGACGCGAAAATGCAGTTAAACCACTTTGAACACGAGTAAAATCACCAGGAGAACAAGTTTGTGGATTCGGGAGCTGAGCTGAGAGGCGTGTGTGGGGGGGAGAGAGGACTGCTCTCCCGGACCGGGGACATGCGTGCAAGGACAGAAACCTGCGAGAAAGTTCTTGCCCCGGCCGCGGGAAGGGGCGCAGGGACCCAGACCAGCAGGGCCGGTACTGGGGAAAGGGGAAAAACAACCACAAGTGCGTGTGAAGGAGAAATGGCAAGATTTGGAAGCAGACCGGAGAGGGGACGGGCGCCACAGAGGAGCCGGAGCTGGCGGGTTTGCAGGGGCGGGAGGAGCGGGGGTGGTCGGGGAGTGTCCGGGTGGAAATGTCCGCCAGGACGAGGAGGTGAGACCTGGGGCCCGGGCACGGGGTCGGGCCAGGAGGAGTGACGGAAGCAGTTGGGGACGGGTGAAATCGATGAGGTCTTCCCGGCCGGCAAGTGTGCACGCTCGGCTCGGCGCTCCGAGAGCGAGGTCCTCGCAGCGGGCAGTGAGCTCACGCCGGAGACGAGCCTGCAAGGCTGGCTGGAAAGGTTCTTCAAGGACTGCGGAGGCATTTGTGCTGCGTATGGGCTCCTACGAGATGGGCAAGAGGGTGCACGTCCCTCTCCATCTCGGAGTGTCTTTCTTTACTGGCCTGGGGACCGGGTTTTTCCTTTACAGTCTCTGTGATCTCCATTACAGTTTCCATTTCTGTTAAACACCCTGGGGGTTCATGACTCGAAGCTCTTTCTACCACTTACCCCCGTGTGGCTGGGCTGGGGGCTGGCGAGCTCGGTGTTCTGCTGGTCCCCCGGCGTCGGCCCCTTCCTGGTCCGGGCTGGCCTCTCTCTCCCCCATCCTCACTGCCACTCTCTCTCTCTGGCTCCCCCCGTCTGCCCACATCGGGCGAAGTGCTGTTTCTCAATGCTTTCCCGGCCCGCCTCCGTCTGAAACCTATACACTTGTCTGCTGCGGGTGTGTGAGTTTGTAGAGGGGGGTACGTAGGGACCGGGCAGCCAGGAGCAGGGAGGTTAGAGAACCGTGGAAACCCTCTGGGGGTGTCTCCTCCGGCCCTCCGTGACCACGCAGGGGGGACCCCAGGAGCAAGCGCCCCATTCCGGTAAGCAGGGCGCTGAGAGCCTGCGTCCCTTGGGCCCGCGTAGGAAGCCTGGCCCCGGGACCCCCAGGAGGAGAATGGAGCGGAGCCGGGCCGCGGTGTCAGGGCGGCCTCGGGGTCGCCAGCACGGTGGCCGCCTGTGGGGCAGGAGCGACTCTCCCTCCTGCTGACGCAGGCCTGTGTCTCTGCTCCCCCTGCAGCTGGTGCTTCCGGAATATTCCATCCACAGCCTCTTCTGCGTCATGTTCCTGTGCGCTCAGGAGTGGCTCACCCTGGGGCTGAACGTCCCTCTCCTCTTCTATCACTTCTGGAGGTGAGTCTGCCCGGGACTGCTCTAGGCTTCCCCCTTTCCGCGCGGGCAGCCTGCCCTGCAGAGGCAGCGTCGTCCAAACAGACCGGCCGCCCCGCGCCCCCCTTCCCTGCCTTCCCGGCCTTTTGGAGCCCCACTCTCCCCCGGCAACTCCCGGACGGCGGCCCTCCTTACCGCCTCCGTCCCTCAGGGACTGGTGTTAAGATTCACAATCTTATGACTGCGCGTGATTCACAATCGTCCCCAAATGGAAACCATCCAGATCATTGTCAGCAGGGGAATGGGTAAACAAACGCGGCATGTCCTTGTGAGGGCCTGTGATTTGGTAATAAAAGGTAATCACGTACCGACACGCGCCGTGACATGGGTGACAAGGGAAAGAAGCCCGTCCCAAGAGGCCATTTATGGGAAAGGTCCAGAAGGGGCAACTCTGAAGAGAAGAGAAGCAGGTGGGTGGTTTCCAGGGGCCGGGAGAGAGGGACGGGGACGGCTAAGGGGTCTTCTGAACTACATACTACAATAGTCGGAAAATTCTATGACCACGCCGACAATCCCTGGATCGTATACTTTTAAAAGGTGAACTTTCTGGTATATGAATTGTATCTTTTTTTTTTTTTTTTAAGATTTATTTATCCTAGAGTGAGAGAGAGAGAGAGGGGGCAAGGGGAGAATTCTAACCAGGCTCCACCCCCAGCGCGGAGCCTGACCTGGGGCTCGATCTCATGACCCTGCGATCATGACCTGAGCCGGAACCAAGAGTCGGATGCTTAACCGACGGGGCCCCCCGGCACCCGAGTTGTATCTTGATAAAAAAGCACCTACCAGATGGGCTGGATTTTCTGGGACACTTCTGATTTTAAATATTCTACTCTCTGTCAAGACTATGCATCAGATCACGTGATCCGGGCTTTCTGTAAAACACGGTCACCGTCTGGACTTGGGACGTAGGAAGGGGGCACAGAAGCAGGGAAGGCAGTCGTGCAGGTGAACGAGCCACCCTTCACCCCTGGGTCCCAGAACTTCCGTCCCACCACCATCGTCACTGTCACTTGAGCGCGCATTCCCTCATCTAGCTGACACAGGAGGCGCGTCCCACACCAGGCACTGGAGGGGACTGCCACGTGGATGTGAGACAGAAGCTTTACCCTCGAGGGGCGTGCGCCCCGGGGGCAGAGGGCAGCAGATTCTTAGCAGACGTGAGGAATACACGGAGAGGGAACAAACATGTGAGTTAGAGCAGCACGGAGTTGGCCCAGGGTCAGCAGGTCGGGGGGCTCGCGTGGGCACAGGCTCGGGGTAAGGCAGCACTCCGTGTCTGGGGAAGGGCCCTGGCTCAGTGCGGCTGCCTGCAGGGTCCTCGGAGGGACGTGAATGGACACGAGTGGACGTGGGCTTGGCAGACAGCAGAGGGACCAGGGGTGGAGGGTCCGAAACTCTCCTCTGGAGAAGTCGGGATCCACGCATTCTGCAGGAAGTGGAAGCTCTCAGAAGCCCTGGGGGAGAAAGTGGCGATGCCTGATTTGAGTTTTAGGAAGGCGACCGGTGGCAGCCGTGCGGATGGGTAGGAGACTCGCAGGGGAAGAGAGAACGGAACTCGACTCCCCGTGTGACTGAGCCGTGGAAGTGGGAAGGGAGAGAGTCCGTGGAGGTGAACTTGGCCTCGGCCGGCGAGCAGGTGCAGGGGGTGGGGCAGAGGCAGCCTCGATGCTGCTGGCCGGGAGGGGATGGCACCACTGACCAGGGGCAGGAGGAGAGGAGGAAGCACAGGTTAGGGAGAAAGGAAAATGACTCGCTACACAAGCAAGTCCTGTTGTTGTTGTTTTATAAAGATTTAATTTATTTATTTGACCTATAGAGAGAGCAAGCGAGAGAGAGAGAGAGACAGAGAGAGAGAGAGAGTAAGAAAGAGAGAGAGGACACAAGCAGGGGGAGTGGAAGAGGGAGAAGCAGGCTTCCCGCCGAGGAGGGAGCCCGATGCGGGACTCGATCCCAGGACCCTGAGATCATGACCTGAGCCAAAGTCAGATGCTTCACCGACTGAGCCCCCCAGGCGCCCACGAGAGAGCCCTGTTTTGAGTGAGGGTAACCCCCTGAGGTCCGAGCTTGGAGAGTAGCCGGTGGGAACATGGCGGTGTTGGAGTGTATTTCCTGCCGGCTCTGGGAGTGTGTGGGCTCAGCTCACCCAGTGTCCACACAACCCGGTGAGCCGCGGTCCCTTCTCTGTGTCACCCATGGGTGGGGAGTGGGACCCGGCAGCTCACAAGGTTAGGCTCAGCCCCACCTCTGTATGGATCAGTCGGCGTCCTGGTCACGCGGCACCCTCCCCTGTCGGCCCCAGGGATCAAAGACGAGGGGGCTTTACAAGACTCTGACTGGTGCCCTGCTTCTCGGGGCCATCGCTCTGCCAGCGCGTGGGCGGGGGCACGGGGGGCAAGGTGGGAGCAGCTGTGCGGGGCGGGGGGCGACCTTGTCTGACCGTCTAGCCTACTTCCAGCAATTCCTAAGTGCTCAGAAAACGAGAAGGAATGAGGAGCAGAGGGTCCTTAGAAAATCAGAGTCCTCGAAGAAGTCCTTGGGCTTCTGCTCCCGCCTCCTCCGGGCCCGGGCCGGGACATCGTCCTGCAGACCCCGCCCCTCCCGGCCCCGCTCTCAGGCGCCGGCGGAAAGCAGCGGGGGCGCCTCCGTCTGGTCCCCATTCCTGGTAGAGTCTCGCATCCCACACCCAGTCGTCTCAACGCACTTTTGCCCCCATTTTACAGACGCAAAGCGGAGGCTCAGAGGGGGTCAGTGGTTGGCTGGAGGAAGGTCGGTCTGGTGGCCGGTGAGCCGCAGAGCCCGGACTCTCTGCCGAGCTGCTTGGCCGCCGGGCCCCGCCGGGCCCCACAGAACGAGGTCTCCCCAAAGGCCCGTGGGCTTGCAGTCTGCCCTCGGGGAGGTGAGGAGTGAGAAGTGCGAGCCAGCAGGCATCACGGAACCCGGCTTGTGTCATCTCTGTGTCTGGGAGCGGCTCTCGGGGCCGGGCAGCGATGCGGACCGAGATCCCTCGGATGTTCTCTCCGAGCCCCAGAGCCAAGGACGCTGTGTCCCCTGTCCCCGCAGGTATTTCCACTGTCCGGCCGATAGCTCGGAGCTCGCCTACGACCCGCCGGCCGTCATGAACGCGGACACCTTGAGCTACTGCCAGAAGGAGGCGTGGTGCAAACTGGCCTTCTATCTGCTGTCCTTCTTCTACTACCTTTACTGGTGAGTGTCCGTCCCCCCCGGGCGCCCCCCCGGGCGTCCTGCAGGCGCTTTGCGCCTCCTGCTCTGGGGGGGGTTCTGTGAGAGTGGGGGTCGCAGCCGCGTGGGCCTGACTAGCCGTCTGACTCGGTCGGGAGCGGGGCTTGTGCACAGAGACGTGGAGGGGTGGAGGGTCCTGCAGGAGGCCTGGCCCCTGGCAGGCGCATCCTTAGAAAAACACGGAGAATCACACTGTCCCCACCCCTCTGGGGGAGGCGGCTGGTGACATGCCGCTGGTCACTCCTTCCCCAAGGGGCTCCCTCCCCAGCTCAGCCCCTCGGGTCCCCTGCGGCCCCTGGTCCGCGTGGAAGCATCTGGGGGACAGATCGGAGACCCGGGGGGGTCCTCGCGTGCTCCCGGTCACGCCCCTCCCGACGTTACATAACACCGCGCCAAGGAGGGAAACCCTGCTGACTCTGCGGTTGGTGAGCCCCCCCACCCCGCCCGCCGTCCGCACCTCTGCACAGAGCGGCCCAGCGAAGCCGATGTAAGCAGCCTGCCGTAGGGCCGGGCCCCCATGGCGCCTGGTCTTACAGCGTCTCCCTCCTATTCCTCTTTGGGGCCCCCGGGCCGCTGTCAGTCCCCAGGTGAGGAAGAGGAGGGGGGTGTTAGCAGGGCCCCCTCCCGGCTTGGGGCGGGCTGGGCAGTGGCGCATTTATCCACATTTAAAAATGAGCCGTGCTTGGAGCCGAGAGCTTGGCGTGTATCACTCAGCCTGGGGCTCAAGTCAGGACACGGAACCCCAGACGTCCGCTGTTTCCCCATGTCTCAGCTAATAGTGCATCGCAAGTCTGGTCTGGTCTGTAGAGATCTAGAAAAGTCTCGAGTGTGGACTTTGGGCTTTCTGCATCAGAGGCGGAGGGGAGGTGGGTGTGCTTCTGAAAACTGCGGATTCCTGGGCTTGGATCTGCTGACACAGGATTTGGGGTTAGGCATCCACCCTGGGGCGCGAGGGGGCGGCGGGGGTGCGTGTGTGTGTGGGGGGCTCCTGCCCGTTGGCTGAGTGTGACCATCCTATAAACATCGTGTCCCAGACATTCCATCCGGCCGTCTGTCCTTCTGTTCAGTCTGGCTCTGCCTTCGTGTCCCATTTGTTAATTACTTTGTTGCTAAACAAAACTGGAGCTGCTCCTCCTGCCTCACGGGGACTTTGGATGGCAGCCAGGACTCCCCCTTCTTTGTCGAACCTGGCGTCTTGGGGCTCTGCAGCGCTCCTTAGAGACCGCGTGTCTCCGGCTCCAGAACTCCCAGCCCCTTAGAGCCAGGGCTGGTGGGACTGTCAGCCCCGGCCACTCTCGGAGGGGGACAGGGGGACCCACACATGCGGACGGACTGAAGTGACAGCCGCTGGGACCCTGTCAAGGTGCGGCTGGCATTTCACAGGCCCTCGGAGAGATTGAGAAATGTGTCTGGGGCCCTGGCTGAGACAGGTTTGGCTCCAGAGCCCGGGCTCTTCTCCGTATCGCACGCTAACCACCCCCGCAGGTGCCCCGGGGACCAGGAGACGCTCGCAGGTTCCTGGGATGGGTCCTGGCTAACGGGAACGCGAACACTAGCGGCGTAGTCCCGTGTGGACGGTCTGCCCACGCCAGATAGCCATGGGGGAGCAGCAGCAGCCCCTGCCCCTTACTCTGGGCCACAGCCGCCTCCTTCACGTTTGCGCCTCTCCCTCTATGATTATCTTCTCGCTGGCCGGCCTGGTGGTGGGCACCCCGTAGGTCTCGTTCGCTGGTGTGCCTGCAGCGCCCCGGCCGGAGCGCGGCGCACAGTAGGAGCTCACGAGCTCCTCGTTATCGGTGCAGCTTGGCTCTGTGCTCCCTCGAGGCAAGTGTCGGGCTGCACGCTCACCACTGTCTCTCAGCACCCAGAATGGGGCCTGGCATGCAGGAGGCGCTCAATAAATGCTGAATGAGTGACTGAAAGTCTGAAAGTGAGTAGAGCGGGTAAAGGGCATCCGTGACCTCACTCGGTGTCATCACGGAGAGAGCACTGGCTTTGGCTGTAAGACGTGGCTCCTTGCCTTGCCCTCCCTGGCTCTGTGACCTTGAATGATCCACTTCTCATGCAACCTCCCCCCCGACCCTGCTGGCTCCCCCGAGTGCAGGGAGACCCTCCAGCTCTGGCCTGGCCAGTGATGCTCGGTGGACACGAGGTAGACCGGGTTCTCCGAGATGGGACTTGAGCTGCTCAGAGGAGCTCGCTGGGCCTCGGGAGCTGGATAGCATTAGAAGTAAAACAGAGTAACTTCCCCTTGGTTTCTTTTCTCAGACGGTCCTTTTTCCTAATGTGAACAGGTGGTGGTTTTTCTTGGTGCCAGGAAGGCAAAGCGGTATATTTCGGCACGGAACCTTCCTTGACGTTGCGGATTAGCCCACAGCCCTTGCTAAAAGCACAGGGACGCGCCGCTCCTGCCCTGGTAGTGTCGGGGCGCGACCTCAGGACACACGCTCTTAATGCACGCTCGGTGCCTGGGCTCCGTTAAAAACAGGAGTTTTCAACACACAGGGAGTGACCCGATTCAGAACCCATGTCGTTCGTGTGCCCAGAGGGCCTGTGTTCACACGTCGGTCCTCGGAGCGGGGGTGACGGGCGTGTCCCCCACAGTGGGGTACCGTGCGGCGTCACAGAAGCATACACGGCAGGTGGGGGGGAAGGGAACCCCTCGCGCGCCCCTCCCCGGGGGCCGGCCGTACAGTTGCAGGAAGGAGGAACAGTCTCCGTAATAACCACGGGGCTGAGGGTCCACCCTGTGCTCAGAGCAGTCACATCGTCTGCCCCAGGGACTCGGCACAGTTTAGTCCCACGTGGTGGAAGGAGCGGGGCCGGGGGGAGGGGCGGGTAGGTGCTCCAGAACCGGGACGAGAAGGAAGCCACGGGGTCCGGCTTGGGGAAGGACCCTCGAGTGAGGGTCAGTGCGAGTCCCTCGCAGGTGCCCGCTCACTCCTTCTCTTCCTTTTCTCTCCGCCTTCAGCATGATCTACACGCTAGTGAGCTCTTAACCCAGACCGCGCACGTCCTCCGAGGCTGCGTTCACGGGCGCCGGGCCCAGAGGGGGACGCGGGAGACACGCCTGTGGACTGGGATCCTACGGCAGCGGTAGGCCAAGCTTGCCGAGCGCGGGGGTCGCTGCCCAGCCTGCACTGGGGTTGCGATCCCTTCTGGGCCGCGGGACCTCTCCTGGGCAAAGACTGCCGCCTCCTGAGCTCGCGCCCCTCTCCGACAGCTCCGCGCCGTGAGCACAGAGCCCCGGGACCGCGGGCGGGGCGGCTGGCGGGCTGCACGGGGCCTGCCCAGAACGGAATGACCCGGGATCCAGGCCGAGTGTGCGGGACCCGCTGAGCCTTGGGGGCGTCGTGGGCTGCATGAGCCTCTCGTGTTTCTTCTGACCCCTGGCCGTGCCCCGTGCTTCCGTGGGACAGCCTGGAGGGCGCACGGATTCGCCTCTGGCTCCGACCGTCCCCGAGCCCGCAGGCCACCTGTTTTCATGCTCTGCTGTGGGAGAGCCGGCTTGGTCACGCCAGTTACGCACCACGGGGCTGTCCGTCGGTCACGGGTTACGTCCAAAGTGCAGGGGAGGCGGGAATCCGAGGGAAGAACGATTCTGTAAAAACGTTCACAGGTTCCAGGTGTGAGTTCTCGGCCCCCACGAACTGACTCTTTGGCCGTCCGTCCAAAAGCATCACGGAATCCACGAGCGCCGACGGACGGCTCCGCCTCGTCCCACCCGCCTTGTGTCGAGGACCCCAGCAGCCACGTGCCCAGAAAACGCGGCCGCGTCTGCTCCGCGGGCCGGCGGCCAGGAAGTGACTCAGCAGTCACGTGCCGCTGCCATGTTCCTCCTGTGCGCTCCACGCGGGGACATTCGCTGGCTGAGAGTTTTCTGTTTGATGTTCCTGCCTCTCGGGGTAGGAGCTGTTCTCGGGCGCTGTAAATCCTGACAAGGCTGAGATGTTTGATGTTTAAATTGGGCACAATGATTTCCACCTTGTTCCCCGACCCTGCTTTCCTTTCTTCTGTTTGACACAAACAGGCTATTTACACCCGCGCCCGGCTCCCGACGGAGGCCCGTGACTCAGTTTATGAATGGTGTTTGTGTGACGCGTCGTGCGCCGTGTTGGAGACGCGGTGGCAGCCCGAGTGCCTCACCCCCCTACCCGGCTCGTCTCGTCGAAACCCCGATACAGGCTGCATTGGGCTCTGCGTGCTTGGAGTGTTAGAAACAAAGTTCCCAAAAGGCGTTTTGCTTCCAAAAATTGTATAGAGAGCAAAACCCAGACCTTTTGGTCTGAGGCTGAAGCTGTAAAACCAGACGACTCCGGATGGTATCTTGGGGCGCAGACCCCCTTTGTCCGGGCTGCCTCGTCTCTGACCCCATTCCTGAGAAAACGGGATTTTCTGCAAGAGAGTGCTTGACCCCCCCCCCCCCCACTTCTCACCCCGGAGCTGTCTTGTTTGCTTTCCGACTTTGCCTCCTTCCAGAAAGATGTGAAGGGGCTCGTAGCAGCAGACACAAGTACACAGAGACCATTCCAACGGAGTAGGGAACTCAGACCCGTAAAGGGGGACGCAACGATTTCCCGAGGTTCTGATTCCTGAGACCGAACCTCGAACGTTGCCCTTCTCTTCCCCGTAAATGCAGCCCACATTCGCCTAGAACTTCACCTTCTACAGGTTGCTTTCGCGTCCTGTTTGACCTTCCTCGCGGTCCTAGGAGGTTGATGATCTCCTTTTTCCCATTGTCTGAGTGAGGAAGCAGAGGCTCAGAGAGGGTAAGCAACTTACCTGTAGTCACACAGCAGCCACAGACCTGCCTTTACACCCAGGTCGTCCGACTTCAAAAACCCATGTCCTTTCCATCCCTCTGAAAGCCAGCAAAGTAGCTTAGGTTCTTGGGACGGTTCGATTAGCATAAACTTTTTGAGATGAGACTTAAAGACGTAGAGCTGTAGACGAAGTGCCCGGTTTTCTTTTCCTTCTGCGCGAGCCTCAGCCTTGCTTTATGGTGGCGGGTTCTTCCCCGAGGGTCCTCTGGGCGCTGTAAGAGCCGAGAGCGCACAGACACCCCAGGACCTCCCTCCCACAAGCCGTGACCGGGGACCCACGCGGCTACTGTGTTGGGACCTTGAGCTAGTGTTCGGGTCCTGCGAGATCTAATCACAAGCACGGGGGTGAGAGCCATGCCGGGTGCCCGGCTCCGGGCCGTGACCTTGCCCGACTCACAGTGACCCCACGGAGCAGGTGGGGTTCTTATCCCCACATTAGCAGCGAGGAGACAGGGAGGCTGCGGTGGGGGAGTCTGCCCCAGGGAGCGAGCCGGCTGGGAATCGAGGTGTCGGACGTTACTCCGGGCACTCCCCTCCTAGCAGCACCGCGGGGTCGACGTCCTCCCCGTCTTATAGACGAGCCCGTGCCCGGACCTCAGAGACCCTCAGCGTGGGAGGGGCCAGCGTCCAAGCCCACAGCCTCCCCCCACGTAGCGCTGCCTGCTGGGTGTCTGTGCCCGTCATCGTCTGTCCCATGGAAACGACCGCAGGCCGGGAGCGGGGCGCAGCGGGGGACAGTGCGCTGGGTAAATCCCCAAGTGGCTGCTGGACGGCTCTGCCCACCCGGCACAGCTCTGGGCACCCAGGAGAGAGGCTCCCGGGCACAGGCATCAGGGAAGGTGCTGTGGGGACCCGATTCCTGTTTCCTCGGAGACGCAGAGCATTGGCCTGGCTGCACCCAAAGGGGCAGAGCGGGGTCTAGGGGGCACTTTTCACATCACTTAGGTGGACAGCCATGCCCACTAACCCGACTCGTTAGGTTAAATGCGATCATGTTTGCAAAGAACCGGGAAGAGTGCCCTGCACGTGGGAAGTCAGGTAAGAGGTCCCCGCTCTGTGGGAGGGGGGTCCCCCTCGCTGGGGGGTCACGTGGGCCAGCTGCCTGTCTGACTCCTCGTAGTGGCCACAGTATCCCGACCCCTCTTCCCAGCGCCATGCTCTCCAGCCCGTGACAGCTGCCCTCCAAACTTGCAGGCCCCGTGCAGAGCACGCCGTGTGCACGGTCTCACCTAACCCCACGACAGTATCGCGAAGTAGGAGCCATCCTGGGTCCCGTTCAGAGTTCCTATACAGACGTTGGTGGAGGTCTCGCGAGTGACAGTTACCCGGGAAGCAAGGAGCCTGGACTCCAACCCATGTCTCTTTGTTCCCGGGGCTTTGGCCACTTTGCAGTCCTGAAGGGCTGCTGCTGGACAGGGACGCGGGAGGGAGACTGGGGTGGGCGCGCTTCCCGTCTCCACGGCCAGTGGCTCAGGGTACATGACCCGGCATTCGGGAGGATCTGAGCTACGGGGTCTCGTGCAAGCTTCCCGATCCTTCTGAAACTGAGCTATCCCCTCTGCAAGGTGGGGCAAGAATGCCTCCCTTGCTAGTGTGTGGTTGCGATCATCAAAGTGAGTTATGTGCATAAGGCTCGGCTCCCCTCCCGCCCTCGCCCACTTGAAGGGAAACTTCCCAGAACAACCTCAGCTGCCTTCCTTCTGTCCCCCAGTCCTGCTGCCAGCTGTCCCCAGCACATGACCTGGGGGACAGAGCCCAGCCCTCTCAAGATCTCCCCTTTGCTTCGTATTTCTAGGCTTGGCCATTGCACCGATGATGACCGTAGCTGTCGCTGTTGAGACAGTTTTGTTCTCCCACGGGAGAGCCGAGGAGAGCCAGCAGGTGCTTTGACAACTGCACAGACCTCTTTCCAAACTCTTCCCACTCCCGGGCGGGGGCTGCTCCTTTCCAAACTGCATGCTGGTGACAGTGGTCCGGGTCTCAAGGCGGCCACCTGGGCCGCAAGGCTTAGGCAGAGGGCTGCGGTCCTTGCAGTCCCTGGGGCGTGCCCTGGATTGGGTTTTGACAGCCCCCACGCCCAGGAGCCGGGCAGGGTAGCAGGCCGCAGCGCAAGGCCTCCCAGGATTGACCCCACGACCATTTCTGTCCCTGTGCAGCTCGGCCCAGACGGCTCTGGGCGCCCTAGGAGTGTCGTCCTGTTCTTGACCCCTCGGCCGCCGTGCGACCCCCACCCGATCTTCCTTCCCAGCTGGCGGAGCGCTGGGCTGTGGGAGCCGCTCACTACATCTCTTAGGGCTCTTGCTCTGACCACGGCCCTTATGAAAACCGCTTGTGTAGGCTCACGGTGAAATACATCCCATTCAAAACAAAGGTGACGTTTGGTCAAAGCTCACCACTTCCTAGGTATTTCACGACATTTTGTATTCTCCGTGCTTGTAAGGTTCTGTCTGCTGTGCACACGGGGGGATCCCCGTGGAAGGGGACACTTCTGCGTGTCTGTGGGGCGCTGCTGAGTGTGGTATCTGCTCCCGGCCAGCCGTGGGGCTGTGTCTCCTCTGTGCCACCTCCTCCAGGCAGGCCCCTCTCTTGCTGGAGCAGGTGCCTCAGGGGCAAACACACACCTCTGGGTGGAGAGACGCACCAGCAGCCGGAGGCTGTTCGGCTCCTGGAGGGTGACTGGCAGCCGGGAGTGAGACTTACAGACCACCACGGTGTTTCTGTCCAATGCCGCGACCGCGCTCTGAGCAGCAGACCCCGGTCCTTCCGGAGATGCTTGGCACCTCGGAGAAACAGCATCGCCTTTCCGCTAGGAATACGTGGCTGAGATTTCGGGGCAGGGGCCCTGGGGGAAGGAGAACGGGTTAAACACCAGTCCCCACATTAAATGATAATGAAATGCACACCGCAGACCGTCCCCAGCCCACCCGTGCAGGGAGCTCCGGTCCCGGCCTCCAGGGGGAGGCTAGCCTGTGGCGCACTCCCTGGGCCCTGCAGCCCTGGGGACTCCGCGGGACGAGTGGGGCAGAGCCCTCTGGTCAGGGCGGCCTGAGAGCCGAGCGTGCACTGCGGTGGGAGGGGTCCACACGGGAAACTACGGACGGGAATGAGTGTGAAAAAGTAGGGCTGGCCCCAAATTGGACGACGGTACTAAAGAGAATGAATCCACGTAATTCAAATGCAGAAAAAGGTAGGAAGGGCTGCATTCGGGCTCCCACGGATTACAAGCTCCACGAGGGCAGGCTTGCAGCACGTAGCTCCAGACCTGGGCTTAGTCCTGGTTAGGCCTCCGCAAATGCATGTTGAGCGAGATTTTGGATCCCTTCCGGAATCAGCAGGAAGCAGAGAGAGCCGCTCCTGTCAGCGGGAACGGGCGTCCTGGGAGGGACGTGGATCCTCGTGCAGCTGGGCCGGGACGCTCCTTGCTGGGCTCAGGGGCCATAAAGGGGCATCGGCACTGCCGGGGCATCTGCATCTCGACACGGGGGGCGGGTGGTGTTCTAGCTGCCCAAAACCCAGCCTGTGTGGGGGACCCCTCACCCTAGTCCCACCCTCCTCGCTCTCCAGCCCTCCCACTGGGAGCCTGCCCTGCCCCCCCGAGACTCATCACGTCAGTAATAAACTCTTCCTTCCTCTTGGTCCACGGGGGGCACCATCAGGCTCAACGTGCAAGTCGCATTTTGAGTGGGGGGTTGGTCCAGCCCTTACCCCCCCAGGGCAAGCAAGCACGTGGTTACTAGTAGACCCTGGATAAGCACGAGGAGCTTATTTCTGGCTCAGGTCACGGTCCAAGGGAGAAGCTTCTGGTCCAGTGGCCTCCTGGGAGCTCATCGGCGGCTGCGCCCTTCTGTCCCGTAGCCCCACTGGTTTGAGGCCTTTGGGATTGTCTGCATTGTCAGCAGCAGGGAAGAGCGGGGAGGGTCAAGTGCACGCTGCTGCTCCCGGGCCTGGAGCTCAGGTGTGCGGCCACGCCCCCCCACGGGCGCTGAGCTCGCAGCAGCACCTCCCACGGCCGTGCGGACTGACCCTTAGTTGGTCATCGAGGGGGCGTGAGGTAGTGGGGTGGGGTCTCAGGAGGAAGTTCTGGGCTAGCGCCGGACATCCATAAATAGCCTTCTGGGCGACAAGAGGGGACGGGGAAAGAAAAGGAGCAGGTAATAATTTTATTCATGGTATCCTTTCTGGTGGGTTCTCATCCTTGAGGCTTGCCTTCTACAATCTCACCCGCGGCAGTGGGTGTTGGTGGGGGGGCAGGAGAAAGAGGGCAGGAAGATGTGGGGTCCCTTCCCTGGGAGTCCAAGTCAGCCGCTTGGGCACACTCACCTCACACACACATACACACGCACACACACACTCACACGTGCGCGCGCGCACACACACACACACACACACACACACACACACTTTGTCTCACAATCGGCCCCTCCAGTCTCCTGCCCTTCTAAGCTTCCGATGAGAAGGGAAAGGAAGTAGCAGGAGAACAGGAGGGGTGGGAGGGCGGAGGGCAGAGGAGAAAGGAAGTTGGTTGGCTATTTTAAGGACAGGAACGTCTTCTCCTAAGTCGTTACAGTCTCCTTGCCAGTTCATTTCCTTCTGAATGCAATTGAAAGGTAATCTGATAGGTTTCATTATCTCTGCAAATGATTCGTAAGTTCGGATGAACTCAGCACCATGACATGGTGCGTAGGAGGACTTCAAGGTCCTGCAAGGTGGTAATTACAGGACCGCACGGTAGCTGACAGCTGCTATTGCAATGACCCCCTTTTAGCGAGGTTCTCGGTGTGATTAGAAAAACCCAGCAAACTGAGTGAAGATCGGTGGCCGCCGCTGCTCCAGCGTAGACCCCCGAAGCCGCGTGTGGTGTGCGTGCGGACGGCAGGGCCCCCGGACCACCCTGGGGCTCTGTGGGCAGAGGGCTCCGTGCATAGCCCGTGATGACAGCAGCTCAGATGTGTGCAGAGGAATGGCAGATCCAGTGGCAGAGTCCTGGAGAAGCCCGAGAAGGAGACCCGGGTCTCAGCTATCAGCGCAAGCCAGCTCGTTGGAGAGAGCTACAGGTCTGCTCAGGCTGGACGTGCGCGCCTTGTCCCTTCTGCATCCCCCAGGCGAAGGCAGAGCTTAAGTGCTTGTCTGGGGACCAGGAGGAAAGGCGATGCCTTCTGGAAGCAGTAAGCATGCTTTGGGGTAAGTGTGCTTGAGCTGAAGACAATCTTCCACAGCCTTGAAATACATGTAAGCTTATGAAATAGACTCCTGAGTTTCAGGATAACCACACAGTGAGTGCACACATGGAGAGCGTATATTAGATTAGTACTTGAAAGTTAAATCGTCTGTGTATTGATTTGTATATTATTTATTCACCCACTTATTTATTCCATGAGGTTTTATGAAATCACTGTTACATGTAACATTCAGTGTATAAAAATGAATAAAATGAAACTGCAGCTCTCAGCCCTCAGGGAGCTGACACCTGTCTACTACTCTGCCTCTGTCTCTACCCATCCGTCTATCCATCCATCCATTCATCCATCCTCTCTCCATCCTCCATCCACCCATCCATCCTCTGTTCATCCTCCATCCACCCACCCATTCACCCACCCATCTGTCCATCTACCCTCCAACCATCCACCCATTTGTCCATCCTCCATCTATCCACCACCCACCCAACTATCCTCCATCCATCCATCCTCCATCCATCTTTCATCCATTCTTTCATCTTCCATCCACCCACCCATCTTTCTATCCACCCATCCACCCACCCATCCATCCATCCATCCACCCGTCCATCCATCCACCC
>CM052893.1:1035362-1063533 GCA_028534135.1 Potos flavus | reverse complement strand
AAATAAGTCAAGCGGAGAGAGTCAATTATCATATGGTCTCACGTGTGGAACATAAGGAATAACATGGAGGACACTGGGAGAGGGAAAGGTAGGGTGAATTGGGGGAAATTGGAGGGGGAGACGAAACATGAGAGACTGTGGACTCTGAGAAACAAACTGAGGGTTTCGGAGGGGAGGGGGGTGTGGGGGTGGGTGAGCCTGGTGGTGGGTATTGAGGGGGGCACGTATTGCATGGAGCACTGGGTGTGGTGCATGAACAATGAATCTTGTAACACTGAAAAAAAAAAAAAACAAAACAAGAGCTCCGTTACCTGGTTGGGACTTCGAGAGGAGTTAGTGCATCTTTGTTCTACATCCTAAATTCCGCACCTGATTCCACACACGAAGCTAAGTGCTTGATGGAATAAGGAGTTAAATCTAAAAACATTCAAAACATGAAAAAACCAGAAAAGAAGAAGTGGGAGAGATTTACCAGCTGTCTAAGCTTAGAAGAGAGGAAAGACTAGCCTTTGGCAATCTGAACTTCAAAGGCGGGAGCAGGTCCAAGCCTCAGTCATGCACCAGACCTAAACAGATCCCAAAACCGACATTTCCCACCCTGAGGGAAAAGGCCAGAATTGGGAGGATACGTGCGTCCTTTGAGATAATACAGTACCGGAGTGAGGGGAGGAGGGGAAGGGGTTGAGCAGGGGTCCAGGGGCACCGCTGACGGGGCTCCGTATCCGAGCCAATGAATGTCTAAGTCTCAGTTCCCCCATTTACGACTTGGTGATATATTCGTATTGACCCCAAGGAGTCACAGACGGGAGTAGCGCGGGTCAAATCCCCAGAGAATACAAGCTCCCAATAAGGAGTCTGGACTAGGATTAGCTGTGGCTGCTGTTTTGTATCTAAAAACCTTTGATCGCAGCTACCCATGAAGTCAGCTTTACGCACAGAGGTGCCGATGTGGGTCATTAACAGTCAGAAATACCCCGACGGCCCTCGGAAGGGACCCGCCACATAAATTAGGCTTCCTCTGTCCCCTGGAGTAACTTGCGGCCGGTAGCATGCATGTTCACGAAGGTTATTACGTAATGTCGTGGGAAAACGCTGACAGCGAGAGGCTGAGTGAGAATCTGCCTTCGTGGTGTGTCTATGGGTTTTTTTTTGTTTTTGTGTGTGTGTGTCTATGGTTTTGTAAGAGAGACAGTACTACGTGCCTGCACAAAAGCCCAGGAGGAAAACCACCGACGTGTTACCCAGCGCCGTGTTTGCGAAGACGATCCGTGACTTATGTTCTCTTACCTTTTTGCATTTCCAAGTGTTTAAGCGAGCAGGGAATATTTCTGAAGCATAAATAGCCACATTTACAGAAGGAAAAAACTGAGATGGTGTGAAACACTTACTTTGGCAACCTGAGTGCCGTTTCCAGAGTCTCGGGCAGCGTGACCAGGGAACTTTCTGGAGGGAGAGAAACCTTCACAGGCCCCAGAACCAAAGCCCCGACCTGTGAGCCACTTCCTCCGACGTCGAATCCTTGCGAACGCCGGTGGGGCCGCAGGAGGAAGGTTCCGGAAGCGCGGTCCCTCTGGGCCCGTTCAAGGGGGCAGGAGCTTCCATGGAAGAACTTGAGTACAGAGTTAACGACTCTGCTAACGTTTGTCAGGTGGAGAACAGGGTGCTGGACGGTGAGCCATGGTCCACGGACGACCACGAGAGACACTGAAATGGGACCTGGAGAAAGCACCTGGCGTATCTCCAGGGGCCGCTCGGGGCGGTCAGGCGGGGTCAGGCGGGGTCAGGCGGGGTCAGGTGGGGAGAGGCAGGATCCTGGGCCCGCGGGTGGCGTGACTTGGGCTCCCCGGTCGGGGCCAGATGGGCCCACTCACTCCTGAAGAGTGGGGTTTTGGTTTGGCCCACGGGGGTCCCTCTAAGTAGTGCGTAGGGCCCGCGGGCCCTGGAAGCGGGCTCGGCTGCTGAGCACGGGCTGTTGGGGACGTCGTACCAGCAGCTGGCACACGGGTATTGCCCCCAAAAGTTAATTTTCCTTCTTCTGGATGAGCCCCCAGATCACAGATAAAATTTACTTACCACTATAGACCGCCGTTTGAAAACTTTTAATTTATAGCTTCTACTTAGAATAAAAGCTCTTTTCAAAAATTAAAAAAAAAATTTTTTTAAGATTTTATTTATTTGAGAGAGAGAGAGAGAGCACAAGCAGGGGGAGCAGCACTGGGAGAGCAAGAAGCAGATTCCCCACTGAGCAGGGAGCCCGATGTGGGACTCGATCCCAGGACCCTGAGATCATGCCCTGAGCCGAAGGCAGACGCTTAACTCACTGAGCCACCCAGGTGCCCCAAAAGCTGTTTTTTAAGTAAAAACAATTTCTTTAAAAATTCTAATTAAAAGCAATTATAGATGTTTCTCACGGCAATATTAAAATACTTTCATAAAATAAGTGTAATTATGTAAAATTTACGGAAATATATACACTAGCTTATTGCCCAGTTAGGATTCTGAGTTATCCTAATTCCCAAGGGAAGAGGAAGGAGGACATTTAATAAGCAAGGTTCTGCGGCCACTTTCCGTGGCATTGTCTTATTTAGGGTGCCCGGGTGGCTCAGTGGGGTGAAGCCTCTGCCTTGGCTCAGGTCCTGGGATCTCAGGGTCCTGGGATCGAGCCTCGCATCGGGCTCTCTGCTCAGCAGGGAGCCTGCGTCCCCCTCTCTCTCTGCCTGCCTCTCTGACTACTTGTGATCTCTCTCCCTCTGCCAAATAAATAAAATAAAATCTTTATTTAAAAAAAGAGCTTTACTTTAAAAAATAAAATAAAATAAAGCTCTCAGCAGTTTTCTTCTTCATTATTTTGCAAATGAGTCCTCTGGTGTGTGGGATCCTGCCTCCAGTATTGAATTGCGTGACTTAATATGCAGGGGGGATTTTAGTATTTATTTGTTTGTTTGCTTGCTTTTGCCAAAGGAGGCCGGAGGGTCGGAGGGTTGGAGGGTCGGACGGTCGGGGACAGAGCTGGGAGAGGAGAAGGGGCTGGGGGCTATGTGGTTTCCTGGTGGACACTCGACATCTTTATTTGCTGTTTTTTGGATCCCAACTTTGGAACCGTCTTTGCGTATTTGCGACTCTGGGACTGGGAGTTAAGAAGTGTCGTCTGCGCCTTCTTGTGACCCGGGTGCTGCACACGACCAACCAGCAAGGGCTCTGAGGCCGGAGCCGGTGAGCTGGGGGGGTGCTTGGACCGGAAGCCGGAAGATCCGCGTCGCTGACGGTCGTCATCCATGTCGAGAACCATCGGCATCTCTTTGGGGTCAAGGAACAAGGGGCCCGGCCCAAGTTGGATGGGGGCTGTCCCTCTACTCGGCTCCCAGGCCTCCATCTGAGGGCCATGGGGACCTGTCTGGGACCCTGGAGAGTCTGGCTTCTGCAGGGAAAGCGGCCTGATTTCTGTGGGGGTGTCCTTGGTGTCGGCATCAGACGTTAACTGGCTGGCCCAAGACAAGGTCATCCGGCCCGCCAACTCCAAAGCCTCGGCCGCGTCTATGCTGGCTGCTAGAGAGCTTCGTACTCATTTTCATAGCCCCAGAAAATGCCATGATGCTCGAAAGACAGTACATATTTAGAAAGTAGCTGTTCAATGATTTAATAAGTAACCATCTGTTATTTAATAATAATGACAGCTTGCTCTTGAATTGTACTTTATAATTTTCGAAGTACGTTCACATATGCGATCTTATTTGCTTTTCGGAGCCCACTGTGCAGTAGGCAGAGTGAGTGTTTGTATCACATGGGGCTGAGGAAGCAAACCCAATCACTTCTTCCTGAGCTCAGAGATGAGACGATACAGCCCAAGTTAGCCTGGTTCTTGCGCGATGAGAAAAAACTGGGGTCTACTGTGTGCTCGGTCAGAATCCCTTATGTGGGATTCTAGCAAAACATATTCTTGGTGGCCTCTATAGTCCCTCGAATTCTCTGTAGTTACGAGCAGACGGTCTTGTTCTCTGAGTCAGGATTGCGAAGTAGCTGCACGTACATAGAATTACTCTCGGGGCGATAACGCCGCCCTAAGGACCAAAGCCTGGAAACAGACCTGTGTTCTTGTCCGAGTGTGAGCCAGGGACAGTGCGGGTTCCTGCTTCTGTTCCATCGTTGGTCTGTCTGGGAGACCGGGCGTTTCAGGGTCCACTGACTGGAGAGACCCCCTCCCCCCGAGGCGATGCTGAGCTTTAATGTAGCTGTCATTGCTCTGGGGTGTGAAAAATGCCATAAAATCGTGATCCTGAGAACAGGGGCGAGGTAACAGATCTTTGGGCTTCTTTCTGCTCGTTCTTCTGACGATGCCCCTGACTTTCCTTTGAAGACCCCCTTTCACTCCACAAGGTTCTGGTCGGAAAACCCACTGGCAGTTGGGAGGACGGGGTCCAGGACAAGCGTGGGACCCGATCTGGCCAGCGAGGGTCTCCCATCTCCCTCGCCGGAGAGATGGGCATAAGGGACCACACACAATTCGAGTCTCCTGCCAAGGATGCTGGCTAAAAGGAGAATATAAGCCCGGAGCTGACAGGAGCTTGCTGTGGCTAGGTCCCGTCTGGGAGGAGGCTGACAGAGGGGCAAGTGGAACAGGCATGGTATGTGGGTCCTTCTTCAGTCCCTGGATGCAGCTGGACCTGATCTCAGCTCTTCTGACTTGAGACTTCGTGGTGGTGTGATCTGACGCCATGAGCTGATAGCTCTCTCTCCCTGAGGTCAACTGGAGCTAGGGTTCTGGTTTTTGCTGTCTTGTGTCAGAATCCCGACAGAAGCACACGGCTTGGGGCTGCGTGGTGGGAAGGGCACCTGTCCGGGGAGTCGTGGATGGGACACGTGGGGTCTACGGCTCACCGCGTCCAGGTGACAAATAGGGAAGGAAAGGAGATGGGGATCCTTCTGCGTTTGAGGGGGACAGTGTGGGTGCGACAGGTGTAGTGGCCACAGTGTAAGATCCAGCGGCACGGCCCCAGGGGGCACTGCTGGCTGGTGGGGCCGGCTGGCGCTGTGCTGGAGGAGATGCGCGGGAGGGCTGTGTCAGGACGTGTGGGTGCCAAAGCGAAGCAAACTCCCATTGCTGTTGCTACGTTTGTATCCAAGGAGCGCTTTGTCATCGGGCTGGAAGACGGGCCTCTGGAAGGCAAACGTTCCCTTTGCGCACAGGACATTACTGACTCGCCTCCTTCGCGGATAGAAGAGGGAAAGCCATCAAACTCTCCCGCCCAGGGAGTCTTCGTCTGGGGTCCCCGGCTCACAGTTCTGCCTCGGAGGGTCCGCGAGCCTCCTGAAGTTATGTGCAAACATTGCGTGTCTGTTCACGTTTCTGACGAGAGGGCCCAGTTCTCCAACAGGAAGTCACACGAAAGAGTTGGTTGGACCTGAGTGGACACCCGACCCCCACGTGCCGATCACTGCCCCCGCCTGGGCTCAGGGAGGGAGCAGGCGCCCGCCTGTCTGAAAGGTGCTGGCCCCGTGGTGGGGCTGCCCTAACTCGGGGAAGCAGGCAGCATCCCAGGGCAGGGCCGGGAAGGTGGGCCGGCCTCCCGGAGGATGAGGCGTGACGCGCGTGGTCCCGGGGACAGACCGAGAGCTGTGCTGTGGGTCTGGACAGCTTGCTGATTCTCGGTTCAGGTCCCACGGACGCCCCGAAGCCTGGACGCCTCCGCCTTGCCATCTGTGAGAGGCTCCCAGGCTTGCGGCACATTTGCCGCCTTCTAGGTTTTTTTTGGTTAAATTGGTTCCAGTTGGTTTCAGTTATTTGTGAATAAAAGAGTCTCAAATAAAACAAGGCATTACAGGACAAGACATGGGAAGATCCTTGCTGGAATTCTGGCCAAAGTTAGGTCATTACTCAAGATCTTCTTTTTCAATGTAGGTGTTGGTTTGATTTCTGCCTCCTTGTGAATTTCCCCTTCTTCCGAATGCCCTCGATTTCTAGTGTGATTCTGTTGTGGTCAGAGGAGGTGCGTGGTAGGGTCTCCATCTTCCTGCGTGTCAGGACTTATTTTGTGATGTAACGTGTGGTCGGTTCCGGAGAGAGATGAGTGTGCCGTTGGGGGGACACGTGGCCCGGTGTTGTCTGAGCCCTCGGTTTCCTTACGGATCTTCCAGACATTCTACCCTTTGTTGACAGTGGGATCGTGAAGTCTCCTGCCGCGATGGGACTGCTTCTCCCTCGGCTCTGTCCCTGTGTGCTTCCGTCGGGCAGGGCACATGTGTTTGTAACTGTTGACTCTTCCCGGTAGATTGGCCCTTTATCGTTACACACAGTCTTTCTTTGTCTCTTGTGACAGCGTTTGCCTTAAATCCATTTTCTCTGATGTAAGTGTAAGCACCCCGCTCTCGCGATCTCCATTTGGGTGAAAGATCTTTTCCATTCCTTCACTGCTGGCCTTGGCACATCCTCGAATCTAAACTGAGTTTACCTCACATGGTTGGGTTGCGAGATCTTCACTAATCTTTGTAACGCTGTAAATAACACAAATCTTTAGGGGCTCCTGGGTGGCTCAGTTGGTTAAGTGTCAGACTCTTGATTTCAGCTCAGGTCATGATCTCAGGGTCGGGAGATCGAGCCCCACGTTGGGCTCCCCATTCAGTGAGGAGATTGCTTGAGATTCTCTCCCTCTCTCTCTGCCCCTCCCCCACTCACGCACAAGGCGCGCGCGCTCTCTCTCTCTCTTTCAAATAAACAAATACATGGAAAAAAAATCATGCCAATCCTTTTTATTTCCATTGGAAGGGGGAGACCCTGGTGCTCACAGACTATGTGACTTGCTCAGGTCCCTGTGTGCCGAGGGTCAGAGCTGGGACCAGACCCAGTCCCCTGGTTGGCAGAGTGGGGCTGTTTCCGCAGGCGCACCCACCGCCTCTCTCCGTCCCACCCTCTCCTCCAGACGCAAGAGCAGCTGCTCAGAGGTGGGTCACAGATGCCAGGTGACGAGTCTGTTCTCAGGTGGAAGGGCCACATAATGCCTTGGGAACTGGGGACATCGCCATGTGTCCCGCCCCCCGGCTCCAGTCTTGGTGGCTACAGCAAACATGCCTGAGGGTTCTGGGGTCAGCACGTTATCATGGTTCTGGCACTGAAGAATGTTAGTGGTGTCACTGTCCCTTTCCTGTATCATTTGCCACCATTTGATTATTAAGTGATATCCCCAATTAGATGACCTCCATCCCCTCTTGGTCGTTGCCGTGGAGCTTTGCTGGGCATCTCTTCGGACTGGAGGACCCGAGCGAGACAGCAGTTAGCGCGGAGGACATGCTTGGGGACGTCCCTGCAGGACCAAGCTCCTCCCCCATCCCCCATCCCCCGCAGGGATGGTGGGGCGCGTCCACCCGGCCTCAGCCCCGCAGCACCTCCCGCCCTGTGATCAGGGCCAGAAATGCTCAGGGACGTTTCTAGGAGGCTTAGAAAACTTCGGGAAGTCCCTTTCTCTGAGGAGGCAGCATAGAAAGTAGAAGAGAAGGTCGGGATTTGGGCGAGCGGTGGCTTACACACATTTTTTGGACATGATGCACAGTAGGGAATGCGTTGTGACCCAGTCTGTGTACGTGTGTGTGTGTGTGTGTGCAAGTGTGTAAATTAAACACATAATACTTTCCCCACGTGCCCTTCCCTCCTCTGTACTCTGATCATTCTCTCCAGTCCAACTGGTTAAAATGTATGTGAGTTCTGATCGACCAAATACATTTGCTCCCCGCCCATCCAGCCGAGGTCACGACTGTTGGTTAGGAACCTTCTAGAAGAAACCTCGGTGCTGACGCCGCACCTCTAGCACGTGTCCGTGGGTCTGTGAAACGCGCTGACAGGCTCACAGACTTTCCCCACTGCTGTTTCTCTGTGCCGAGCGCGGGGCCTGGCCCATAGCTGGTACTTAGCTTTACTCTTCCCCCCTCCCATCCCGCCCAGCGCCGTGGGAGGTGTGCGAGGAGGCCAGCCGACCCGCCGGCCTTTCCAGGGAGAAACACTAGAGAGGCTTCTGCGATGAGCCGTCGGCCAGAGCCGTGTCCGTAAATTAAGGGTAAGACCCTGGAACAGCAGCAAGATGGACCCAAAAGAAACTTTTTTTTGCCGCCCAACTTGCTAGGAGTTTACGCAAAGGAGGAAGTGTCACCGAGACCAAAGTAGAGGCCCCGAGTGGCCGAGCACCCTGGGGTAGAAGTGTCTGGACGCATCCGACTGAGGCGACCGCGGCAAAGGCCCGGGAGCTCATCAGCGATCAGCGGGTCAGTCTGCGTGCTGTTAATCTCGAAAGCCTGGGCACGCGTTCTGTCCTCGGTGGACGGGCCATGCATCTGAGGCTCCTCGTTGCTGAGAAGAAGGGCCTTGCGGGGAACGAGGGGGTTCGGCCCAGCCCTGCCCCTCCCAGCTCCGTGGCCTCTGGCAAGCGACTTTCTCCTGGGAGACCGGGCCAGTAACCGAACCCGCCGCACGGTGTCTTTGGGAGGTTGAAGTGGATCGCGGCGTGTAGAGCCCCGTGAATGCTCGAGGAGGCTTGCTGGCGCGCCCATGGGGTGCAGGACCCCGAGCAGCGGGGAGGCAGGGAAGGGAGGAGTCGCTGCCCGTGCCCCCCCTCGCGCAGCATCGTCCGGGCATCCCCGGCAGGGTGGGCGCGGTCTGGCTGGAAGGCCGGAGGTTTCCCAAGCCTCAGCCCCCCCTTTGCCAGCTCTGCCGACCCCGGGGGTGGGGCCATGGGGCCTCCTCCTGCCCCTCGGAGGATGACAGATAAACAGAGACGGGAGGCGGGGACACAAACAACTCTATTTTTGGTGACACGAAGTGGGTGCGATCAGCCTGTCCCTTTTCCCGGAATAACACTCCACAGGGAACGCCACCTGCCCGTCCCTGTTTCGACTTGCCCGTGTCCTACTGGGCCCGGCTCTGCCCCTCCCCCCCCACCTGCCCCCAGGTGCCCGCCCCACGTGCGGCACCCCCCCAACACCCCCCAACACCCCCCCCCACACCTGCCCCCAGGTGCCGGCCCCACGCTTGGGGGAGGGGTCCTTCCTGCCCCGGGAGCTTGGCAGCCACTGCCTCCGAAACCGTCCGACCGAGGAGAGGATGTGAAGAGGCACTCCGGGCCGTCCGAATGACCAGACACAGGGGCCCGAGTGCATCCCAGCAAGACCGGCCAACCCACAGGACCCTGAGCGATGGCGAGCGGTCGGAGCCTCCCCGTCTGGGGCTGGTCGGTGCCGCAGAGAATTAGCGGGTGGGCGTCTGCAGGTTAGCCGAGGAATCCGAGCTTTGGTCTGGCTGGGGGCGGGCCCTGGACAGGTTCCGGAACATCCGGAGTGAGAATGGGGCCGTGTGGTCTGTGTCTGTCGTTCAGCCCCGTCCGAGCTCACAGCGTTCTTATGGGGTTTGTGGGGCCCGAAGACGGGTTTTGGAAACCACGGGGAAGACGAGGGAGCCGAGCAGGGCTACGGGATTCTCCGGCCAAGCCCCGTGGGGAGCTTCTGGGGTCCTTGGTCCTTGGAGGAGGCTGGCACGTAAGCTACGCGTCCGTGCGGCGAGGAAGCCAGAGCTCACGCTCCGTGCTGTCGGTCGCCGGCCAAGGGCTCCCAGGTGACGGGCAGGGAGGAGGGAGAGCAAATTCCCAGATACGTCTTGCTTTCTTCCTGCGTGGAGGAAAGTCTTTTGAGAAAGCTGCAGGTACTGGTTGATGGGAACAAACAAACAAGCAGAAGAAGCCAGGAGTGTAGGGAATAGCTCTGCCCTGGGGCCCAGCCCCCGCGTGCAAATCCGGGCAGGGCACAAAGGGCGGGCTCCCCAGCTGCCCTGCGTAGCTCGAGCTCCCCATGGGCGGCAGAACCCCGGAGCCCGTGGGGAGCCCCGCGAGGGCCTTCCGGGCCGCCCCGACGCCGTCCTGTGCTCCGAATGGGACCGGGGGCTTTCTGCCTTGTCCCCCACCGGGGTGCAGCTGCCCTAAGACAGCGTGGTCCTGCCTTCTGTCCTGTGTTCCTTTATGAGACTGTCAGCCCGGTGCGGCCGTGAGAGGAGCCTGAGGACAGGCCCGGGAGCACGGTTCTTACACTCCCAGGTGCTGGAGGCGGAGGCATGCGGGCTCGCAGTGTAGACCCCACATGGTCAGGACAGGAGACAGGAGCAGAGGGAAGACTCGGGCCAGGAGGAGAGGCCGGGCCCCGTCTGGCCAGTTTGAATGATCCTGTAGGCTTGGGGCTTCTCGGGTGTCCCTCCCCACTCACCTGGTCCCTGCCCCGGAGTGATGGAGACAGAGGAGGGCTGTGTCCTTGGCCCACACGGTCAGCGTGCAGAGCAAAGGCACATGGAGCCCTCGGCCGTCTCCAGGGACCGGCTCGCCCGACGGAGGGCCCCCCCCAGCCAGACAGGTGTCCTGAGATGTCAGACTAGCACCCACATCCAGAGAGTCAGAGATGTTTATGATACAACTGCTCGGCAAAAAGGTGTCCTGCTCTCTGATCCTTTGCTTCTGGACAGAGATGTTCTAGGGTTTGTCATCATCAGACTTAATGACGGAAAAGTGGCCGGTGTCCCAGAAAAACCACATCACACATTGGGTTTAAAACCGTGTTATGCCTAGAAGTTGCTTTCCAGCCGATTTGAGTTGAAATGCTTCAGAAGGGTGCCTTTCGTTGTTAATATGAGCGGCTAATGTTCGTCCTAGATTTTTTTTAACTGTTTGAGATAATTTCAGACTTGGAAAAGACATAGAAGACAGAATTTGCATGTAGATTTTCCTTAGATTCCCTAAATGTTAGCATTTTACTGTACCTGCTTAGCCGCTTGTTCTCTACTCACACACACGCACCGGCACGGACATGCACACACATGGGTGCACACAGGCGCGGACGCACACGGACGTGCACACGGGCACAGGTGCACACGGACATGGGCACACACGTGGACGAGCGGACACAGATGCACACAGACATGGGCACACACGTGGACGAGCGGACACAGACATACACACACTCACACATGGGCACACGCACACATGGCCACGGACACACACACTCATACATGGACACATGCACACACACTCATACACAGACACGCACACACAGGGACATACACACACATAGGCACACACAATTATTCTTCTGAAACATTTTAAAGTTTTGAGCTCTCTATATTTTAGTGTTTATTCCCTAAACAGAGGGGCCTTCTCTATCACCGCCCGCTTGAATGACGTCGATGACGTCTTGGTCCCTCCCAGGGCCGCAGGGCTCTCTTTAGGGGCCAAGTGACTTCTCCCTGTGCACCTTCGTTACCTGTCCCAGGCCCTCGACGGGCCTCCCCGACCAGTCGGTGCCGCTGATCGCACAACTTCCTTGCCTCCAACCCTATGAAGCAGAGTCTTTCTAAAGGCCTATTTCCTCTTTCCACCGAAGTCATGCCGATTTGCGGCATTTTGGAGAAACTGCCAGCTGAAGATTGTCCTTTTCCGTCTTCCTCTGGGACTCCCTCCGGGTGCGACAGGCAGGCGGAGAAGGGGGTAGGAGTCCAAAGCGTTCATCTGTATTCTGAGCCGCAGCATTGAGTTTAAACAGCTTCATTAGATCTTGGCAAAGAGGTCAATATTGCGAGGACAGCTACTGAATGCTGTCTTGGGAATGCACGGAAGAAAGTGCTGACTAAACTCAATTAAGCAAACGCTGTGCGTTAATGGGCCTGCCGTGCGTCCGGCGCGGTCCTGCGGGAGCCCCCCCGGGACCCCCCAGCCTACTGGGTGTGGGTAGATTTCCTGGGGAGGCCGCCAGGGAGCCACCAAACATTATCCTCCGAGGCCGGATCATTCCGTCCACTCGTGGGAGCCACATGTGTCGCCCCCCCCCCCCCCAGCGGGGCCTGGTGATAAGGCACAGGTCCCATCCTAGGAAAAATTTCAACCCTTTTTCTGTTTTGAATTAATTGTAGGCCGGGAAATGACTGCCGACACAGTATGACGAATCGATCTGCAGCTCTTACTCAAATTTTGCCAAGTGGCCCACGAATGTCCTTTTTCGGGTCCAGGATTCTGCGTGGCCTCTAGCTCTCGGGTCTCCTTCCTCTCCTCCAATCCGCCTCTCGAGAAACTTTCACTTTGGAGGCTTGGGGTGGGGCCCACGAGGTTCCCTTTTCCAAAAGCTCCACAGATGCAGGTCCCCCTCTGGGGGGCTCTGTTCCGGCATTTAAGGGTGAGGGTTACGGACACCAACACTGACGATCCTACTGTTCCTAGTAACATCCCCAATCACGGCTGCCATTGTTCCGTGCTGTCTGGGTGTCAGACGCTGTGTCGTGCCGCGTTTTGCCCCTGTGACCCTTCGCAGCAAGCCGCGCAGTCGGGCTTTGCGACCCAGCTCTTTCAGCTCAGGAAATGGGGGCACAGAGAGCTCGAGCGACTGGCCCGCGGTCACAGAGCAGCTACGGGGCAGAGCCAAGACGGCTCCGGAGAGCCCGCGGGATCCGAACCCCCGGCGGGGCGAGGGCCTGGCAGACGGGGCAGGAGACAGAAGAATTCTGGCCGCAGAGGAGGAAGGCGTCTCCCTGCCCCAGAGACGCTCCCAGAGCAGACCATCAGCTTATCAAATACTCGCAAGCTCCGGGACGGGGACGGGGGCAGCGGGGAGGAGGAGACAGGGAATCATCTTCGTGTTAAACAGGAACTGATGGTGACGACGCTGGCCTCTCGCGGAGTGGGCGTTAGGGCAGTTATCCTGGGGTCCTGGGGCGGGTTCCCTCGGGAGGGGACCAGCGATAAGGACTCTAAGGTGCGTGGATTATGTGAGAGGCAGGAAGCCCCGGGGGGGCCGGGAGCTTAATCCCCGGGGAAACTCTGCTCCCAGATGGGTTCCCCCGAGGGGTGAGGGGTCTGGCGGACCCGGTCAGGCACCGTTGAGGACAGCTCTGGGGTGTGTCAGTTCCCACTCCCGCCCGGCCGGGGCTGCCGAGAAGCCCCGAGGCAGAGCGGGTGCCCCGGGTGTCAGGGCCCAGGGCAGCGAGTGGGGCCGGCGGGGCCTGCCCACAGGGCCTGGCTCATCCAGGAAACAGAGCCAAGCAGGACTTTGGAGCAAGGCCACAGATATTTCAAAACGGCGTATTCAAATGACATGTTTTAATGGTCATAGTCACGAAAGTTTAAGCTGTCGCGGATGGTGGCAGACAGGGACCCAGCCTGGCTGGCGGGCCGGTCCCGCACAACTCTCGGGGTGGCGGGAAGGCCTCGTGAGGGATGTGGGGCTCAGCCCAGGGCAGAGGGCGCGAGGGTCCCGAGACGCTGGCAGAGTCCAAGTGCCAGGACAGGCCGTGTGGGGGTCAGGCCAGGAATGGGGCTGGGGGAGAGGGTTGGAGGCAGGGGGTCCGGGAGGTAGCGCCGCCGGGAAGCACCACCCCCGTGCGGGGCAGTCAGGAACCCAGTACTTGGCCGAGTACTTGGCCGACACTTTTCCGTCGGCTACCCGTGCGGCTCGAGTGCCCTGAGAGGCCGTGACCAAGGTCCGGGGGTCAGACCGAGAGCAGGGAGGTAGGGGCGATGTGGGGCGATGTGGGACGCGTGGACAGACAGTTGGCAGGAAGAGCATTTCACTTGGACCCGAGAAGCAGGCGGGGTCTGGACGGGTGGAGAGAAGAGGGAAGGCCAGGGGCTGCGGCAGGACCCCCAGAGCGTGGGCCGTGCCTGGGGAGCGCGGTACTTTGGCTCGGACACATCCCAGCGTAGCCGGACTCAGAGGCTGCCCAATAATTCTACCCTGTGCATGAAAGCATGGAGATGTTAGTTCCTAGCCAAGGAAGTCTGTTGCTCTGGGGCCAAGGGCGTCAGAGGATGGGTTGGATGGGGCAGGGTTGGGGGGACAGGCGGCCCAGGCAGGTGACTGTGCTGGGCAGGAAACGGAGACCGTGAAATTGAGAACAGACTCTGCTTCGGGAAGGTGAAGGAGCAGGGCTGGGCGCGAGCCTTCCAGGGAACAAGGCAGACGACGTCCCCGCCAGGCGAACGGCCCCCTTCTCATCCCACACGAGGTGCCCTCTCGTGACCCACAGCCAGGTTCGGGCATTCCTGCCGAGGCGCGCTCAGCGGGGCTGGCCAGTCTTGAACACGTCTCACGGGTTAATTAGTTTAGCTTTTCCGGCTTTTCCAAGATCCGGCTTTCCCATCCGTGGCTGCCTCGCTGTCAGTGGGAAGCCGTAGGCAGATCTGAGAGGGCTGTGGGTTTGGAAGTGCAGCGAAATGCATCCGGCCCCAATTTCTACAAGTCTGTTACCAAGTGACAGTGTATACTGCCGTGCAGCCAAAGTTTGCTTCAAATGACCTTGAAGGAGGTTGGACCGTCTCCCGTGTCAGCCAGGAACAGATGGAAATGTGTGTGCAGACGGCAAGAGAATTTATTTTGAAAGCTCTTGAAAAATCATGTCTCCTACCGGTGTCAGAGCAAGTATCATTGGAAAAACACACTCTTGGGCTGCCATAAACAATAAGAATCTTATTTTATTCCCAACGAATGATATTTTTTTATGAAAGCCTATGAATGTGTGCGGTTTTCTCTATAAAATTATTGAGAATTTTTTGTTTTATTTAATTTCATTTTTTAAAAAGATTTTATTTATTTGAGAGAGAGAGAGCGCGCGCGCACAGAGGGAAAGGGAGAAGCAGGCTCTCCGAGAGGTGGGGCTCGATCCCAGGACCCCGAGATCATGACCTGAGCCGAAGGCAGATGCTTCACCGACCGAGCCACCTAGGTACCCCTTAATTTTAAATATTTAAGTCAAAGAATGAGAATTCTGAAGCTTGTAATTTGAGGTAGTCCTAAGGTTAGAAATGTGAAGAAATAAAAGCTCCCGGCCAGGAGAACCCGCAGCATCCCCGTCGCGAGGATCTCTGTGGCTGACTGTATTTCCCCCGAAAGGCACGGCAGTGTCCCCGCATCTCCGCCCTGCCCCCGCCCAGAGAGGGCGTCTGTTTTCCCTCCCCCTTGAAACTGGGCTGGGGCCGGGGGATGGAGGGTCTGCACCTGCCTCAGCTGATAGTGTGTTGGAAGTGACAGCTCTAGGGCTGGGTCACGGAAGGTGATAGGACTTCCACGAGGCTCAGTCTGTCTCTCAAGACACTCGCCGGCGGGACGCAGCCCTCATGTCCTGAGGCAGCCCGAGCCGCATGGAGAGCGCACGTGCTGCTGCCCCGGGCACCGGTGTTAGACGGGCTGACGGCCGGAGTCAGCGGGCGATCCGGTCTCCAGCCCCAAGCCATGCCAGCTGCGGCCGAGTGGGGCAGCGCCGAACTCGCTCCACCCAGCCCTGCCGGACTGCAGGTTCATGGGTAAGATCAGGGTCGTCTTCGGACGCTGACTTTGGGGTAATTCCTTATGCAGCGAGAATAACTAGTCAAGTCCCCTAGAGCCTAAAGCCGAGGACAGAAGTGCCTGCAGAAAGGACGGCAGGGAGTTCTGGGGGTCGGGTCCCGTGAAGAGGGAAGGCAGCACGTGGGACGTCTAGAAGAACCGCGAGGATTCAGAGCAGTCGGGGCCGCAAGGGACCTACTATGTGTCGGCACGGCCAGCCTTGAGCACGGCAGCGGGGACCTCCTTCCCAGAAGCAGGCGCGTGAGCACACGTGAGCACAAGCGAGGCTCACGAGGACGGACGTGCCTGGGGACAAACTTCTATCTGTAAGGAAGCCCGAGCCACGGATCCTGAGAAGGACAAGACCTGGAGGCTCCCGGGAGGACAACCGACGTAGGAAGAGCAGAAGTTCTTTTCTGTTCTCCCCCTTCCCCTCCTCCTTCTTCTTCTCTGTTCTTCTCTTGCAAAAAGGGAAGACTTGAATGTGAAGATTAATTAGTAATCAATGAAAACCAAGTGTCGTCTACAGATGTCCCTCTGGCTTGAAATCTGAGTGCAGGAGATGCAAACCACTGGGGCAAAACCAGCAAAACCTCCACTGCACACAGAGGACTGCTCCGTCCGGCCGTTTAGGTAGTTCACTCCGTAAGTACGTAAATTCAAGCACACATGACCAACATAAATATACATCTTTATTTGGAAATTAGGTTCATATCCAATGGTACTGCTACAATTGATACAATGCATTCATTTAAAAATGTACACGAAATACAGATAGGAATAGAACTTCCACTTAAACCTCGTCCCCTCGTCTCATGCCCCACTTTGCAGACCAATGGTTTCGAGTTCAGACCTTAGAAAAAATCATAACCTAATCACTGCATTGCTGTAGGTCTTGAATATGTTAATTAAACCATTTTAAGTTACATCTTCTCATGATCGTTTGGGTAGCCAACAGCTGCACAAATAGCCCTAACTATATAATAGCCATAACACAGTATACTCTTTGTATTTTTTTTAACCTCTCGACGCCTGTCGCCCATTTCTCCCGCCTCCCGTCGTCTGCCTCTGGCAACCATTAATCCGTCCTCTGTGTCTATGAACCAGTCTTTTTCTTTTTCTGGTTTTAGATTCCACAGATAAGAGAGATCATACAGTATTTGTGTTTCTCCGGCTGACTTTTTTCGCTTAGGATTGTGCCCTCAAAGTCCTTCTGTGATGTTGCAATGGCAAGTTGCATTCTTTTTACGGCTGAATAGTATTCTATTATATACATATATACTATTTCTTTTTTTTTTAAAGATTTTATTCATTTATTTGACAAAGAGAGACACAGCGAGAGAGGAAACACAAGCAGGGGGAGAGGGAGAAGCAGGGAGCCTGATGTGGGGCTTGATCCCAGGATCCTGGGATCATGACCTGAGCCAAAGGCAGACGCTAAATGACTGAGCCCCCCAGGTATCCCTACCACGATTTCTTTATCCATTCATCCATTGATGGACACAGGTTGTTTCCCTCTACCTGCTATTTTAAGTAAGGCTGCAATGAACATGGGGGCACAGAAATCTTATCCAGTTAGTGTTTTTGTTTTCGGTGGATAAGTACCCAGAAGTGGAATTGCTGGATCATAAGTTAGTCCTATTTAAAATTTTTTTTTCCTATTTAAAATTTTTTGGGGGAATCTCCATACTGTTGTCCACAGCAGCAACACCAGTTTGCATTCCCACCAATCGTGCACGAGGGTTCCTTTTTCTCCACATCCTCTCCAGCACCTGTTGTTTTTGGTGTTTAAGATTTTAGGGATGCTGACAGTTGTGAAGTTGTGAAGTGATATCTCATTTTGGTTTTGATTTGCATTTCCCTGATGATGAGTGATGTTGAGCATCTTTCATGTGTCTGTTGGCCATCCATATGTCTTCTTTGAAAAAATGTCTTTTCAGATCTTCTGTCCATTTTTAACTGGATTGTTTGTTTTCTTGCTATTGGGTTGTGTGAGTTCTTTATATATTTTGGATATTAACCCCTTATCAGATGTATCACCTGCACATATTTTCTCCCATTCCATAGATTTTCTTTTAGTTTTGTTGGTTATTTCCTTTCTGTGCAGGGGCTTTTTATTTTGATGAAGTCCCAGTAGTTTATTTTTGCTTTTGTTGCTTTCGCTGTTGGTGTTAGGTTCAAAAAAAATCATCATTTTTTATGGTTTTATGGTTTCAGGTCTTATGGTCAAGTCTTTAATCCATTTTGAGTTAATTTTGTATATAGTGTAAGATAGTAATCATTGTCATTCTTTTGCACGTGGCTGTCTGTTTTTCCTAACATCATCTATTGAAGGGACTGTCTTTTCCTCATTGTATATTCTTGGCTCCTTTGTTGTAAATTAATTAACTATAAATGTGTAGGTTTATTTCTGGACTCTGGACTCTCTATTCTGTTCCTTTGATCTACATTTCTGTTTCTATGCCAATATCGTATTGTTCTCATTACTACAGCTTGGTAATATAGTTTAAAATCCGGGAGCAAAATGCCTTCAGATTTATTCTTTTTTCTCCAGATTTCTTTGCCTATTTGGTTTTTTTGTGGTTCCATACAAATTTTAGAATCATTTTTATCTATTTCTTTGAAAAATGCCACTGAAATTTTTATAAAGATTGCATTGATTCTGTAGATTGCTTTGGGTAGGATGGACATTTAACAATATTGATTCTTCCAATCCATGAGCATTTTCATTTATTTGTGTTTTTTTCAGTTTATTTCATTAATGTCTTGTAGTTTTCAATATGAGGGTCTTTCATCTTCTTGGTTAAACTGATTCCTAGGTATTTTATTCTTTTCAATGCAATCGAAATTGATTGTTGTCCTAGTTTCTCTTTCAGGTAGTTTGTTATTAGCGTCTGCAAATGCAACAGATTTTTGTGTATTGATTTTGTATCCTGATACACTACTGAATTTATTTATTAGTACTAACAGTTTTTTGGTGAAGCCTTTAGGGTTTTCTGTATATAGTATAATGTCTGATTTAGATACCTTTTTTTCTTTTTCTTGCCTAATTGCTCTGGCTAAGACTTCTAATGCTGTGCTGAATGAAAATAGGAAATGGGGTGATACTTGTCTTGTTCCTGATCTTAGAGAAAAAGTTTTCAGTTTTTCACCGAGTTTGATAATAGCTGTGGGCTTGTCATTTGTGGTCTTTGTTATATTGAAGTACATTCCCTTTATACCCACTTCGTTGAGTATTTTTATCATAAATGGATGATTTTTGTCAAGTGCTTTTTCTGCATCTATTGAGATGACCATATGGTTTTTATCCTTATTTTGTTGATGTGGTGCCTCACATTGGTTTGTGGGTGTTGAACCATCCTTGCATCTGTGGAATAAATCCCACTTGATTGGTGTTTGATGTTTACTAATATTTTGTTGAGGATTTTTACATCTATGTTCATCAGAGATATTGGCCTGTAGTTTTCTTTTCTTGGGGGATCCTTGTCTGGTTTAGGTATCAGGGTAACGCTGGCCTCATAAAAAGAGTTTGAAGAGTTCCATCCTTTTATTTTTTTGGAAGAGTTTGAGGACTGGTATTAACTCTTCTTTGAATATTTGGAAGAATTCACTACTGAAGCCAACGGGTCCTAGACTTCTGCTTATTTGGGAGGTTGTTGATGATTGATTGAATCTCCTTACTAGTAATTAGTCTGTTGAGATTTCCTATTTCATCATGATTAAGTCTTGGTAGGTTGTACATTTCTAAGAATTTTTCCATTTCTTCTAGGTTGTCCAATTTATTGGTGTATGATTGTTCGTAGTGTCTCTTACGACCCTTTGTATTTCTATGGTATCAGTTGTAACATCTCTTTCTTATCTGATTTTATTTATATGAGTCTTCTCTCTTTTTCCTTGGTGAGTCTAGCTAAAGGCTTGTCAGTTTTATTTATCTTTTCAAAGAAAGAGCTCTTAGTTTCATCGATCTTTTCTATTCTCTTTTTAGTCTCTATTTCATTTATTTCTGCTCTAACCTTTGCTATTTCCTTCTTTCGACCAGGTTTGGGCTTTGTTCTTTTCCTAGTTCCTTGAGGTGTAAATCTCAGGTGGTGTTTATTTGAGAACTTTCTTGTTTTATCGATGTAGGTATATATGGCTACAAACTTCTCTGTTAGGACTACTTTTGCCGTATCCCACCAATTTTGGTATGCTACATTTTCACTTTTGTTTGTCTCAAGGTAGGTTCTTTGTTTTGTTTTTTGGGTTTTTTTTTGTTTCGTTTCCGTTTTCTTTTTTTTTTTTATTTCTTCTTGAGTCATTGGTTATTCAGTAGTGTGTTGTTTAATCGCCACATATTTATGAATTTTCCAGTTTTCTTCATGCAGTTCATTTCTAGTTTCATACCATGTGATCGTAAAAGACATCCACGTAAACTTAGTACAGTTCTGGCACATTAAAGGTGCTAAGTAAACAGCAGCCCTTCTGGGAAGAGAGAAGAAGCAAGAAGGCCAGGGAAGGGGGTTGGTGAGGAGATGGGCGGCTTGGATCCTTAGTGTGACTCTGCCACGAGCCGAGTGACCTTGGACAAGTCTCTTGCTTGCTCTACCACCTATAAAATGAGTGTACTGGACTCATCAACTCTGGGTTTCCATACTTTGCACTCTTTAACTTGTGTTAACATTGGCTTATGTTTTGGTCCTTACTAGACTAAACTCCTTGAGGACAGAGTCTGTATCTTCTACCCCTAAACCCAATCCTGGGCTGGCTTTCTGTAAAACTTTTCCTTTTCTTCAGTTTACCACACTCCCATCCTGGCTCTCAGGCCCACAGTGCTGTGCAGGGTCATCCATGGTGCTGGAAACATGACCTGATGCCTACCTACCCATGTATCTAAATGTCAGAAGTGCTCATCCCATCTGGGTTCCATTTGCCCAAAAAGGTCTGAGGTGGGGACTTTGGTACTCAGTGATTGCAGAGCTGAGGGGCCTTCCCAGAGTCCTTACCCCATCGCAGAGTACTTCCCTGCTGGGACTGCAGGGACTGTGTCCCCAGAGAGCTGTCAGCTTCCTATGAGAGAAGAGTTTGGTTTCTTTTTACTCCCTTCCAATTTATCTTCCCATAAAAGATGTTTATGGCTACTCTGGAAGCCCAGGGCCCCTGCCTCGTCCTCCTAGACACCATCCCTAGTTGCACACCAATCATACCCTCTGGTTGTAGAGCAAGAAAGCCACGATCCTAGCAGGCGCCCTTCCAGCACTGCTGTATTTCCAGAAGGCTCACCTATGAGCGCGTGCGGCTCGTCCACGTGGCTCAGAAGCCACACGCAGAACAGAAAAACGAACAGAAGGACAGAGCACAAACATTTATATTATTAGCTGGCACATTATTTCTGTAAGAGTTATTTTCCCCAGGGAAATATCTTGTCACAAGCTTAAGTCATTGGCAGAGAGCAGGATGGCAATGTTTATGCAGAACACTTTTGTGTTGATTCTCTTATTTATCTGAGACTCGTCAGTGGAGAAACAGAGGCCCAGAGAGGCTGTGACTTGTTGAGGGTCCAACGGCTAACACGCCGCGGCCACGGGGCCGGCGCACAGGGCTTTGGGCTCCCGATGCAGTGCTCTTTCCTGGGCTGAAAGCTACTTTAAAACGCAAAGCTTTTCAAATCAGGCGTTCTTCTCTTCAAACAAAGAACCAATCGACGATGTAGAAAAATTGTTTAGGTTTGTTGGCAGAAATTCTCCAATTCGCAAGCTAACCACAGTGTTTACAGGGCGTCCATGGCCAGGGTGACCGTGTTTACTGTACCATTGTGTTCCCACCTGCCTCCTCACTGTCCTCGGGACGTCTGCAGGATGTCATTGTCACGTTTCAGTCACTGGCTGGTGGGGGGACCCATCCCGGCTCCCCTCCCCTACTCCCCTTTCATTTCAAGCAGGAGACAGGAAATATGGCCGTGGGTAAAGCCACGAGACAGGAACGCAACATTTGCTACCGACGTCCTTCATGAAACTGCAAAGTTAAAATAACTCGTGCAGATGGCAAGGTCATCAGTGTTCCGCCAGTTTATTTGAGAAGAGTTCTTTTCTCCAACTCAGACATCCGGCTAGATGTCAACTCTAATAAGCTAGAAATTTCTTGCAGTGGAAAACCCTGTGCGTGTGTTTCTGACAAGCTCTGAGGACCCACCGTGCATTGCCTCATGTAGAGATTCTTTATTTTGTTTCCTGGATGATGAACAGGCTCAATTCCAATCTCAAAGGCAAATGTATCTGGAGAGGTAAAGAAATGGGTGAATGGGGAGGGGAGCAATTTAAAACACGACAGGGTCTCTCTCAGCAAAATGAATAATTAAATGCTGCATTTGTTGTCCAACAAAAGTGCTAACATGGGCAGACGCCGAGGGAAGCGCGACCGTGGTGTTAATGACGGATTCAGTGAAACATTACGCTCTTTTATTATTACCGCGTGAGGCTGGGTGTGAGGGAGGGAAGCCAGTTGGCAGAGTGGAGGCAGAGTGTCCCACGGAGATTAAGGCATTCTGCGTTTTGTGATCTTGCCACTGAGTTCATGTGTCCCGAGGCAAAGTGATCCTCTTCTTGTAGTTTCCCTCTCCCCTGTCCTCCCTCCCTCTCTGTTCTTGCTCTCCATCTCATGCCTCCTAGTCCTTCACATTAGATCTGCTAAATCCAGCCCCGGTTAAAAACTTCGATCTACTCCTTGAGGCTGAATAAATTAATAGTTTAGGAATAAGGAGATTAGGACTAGTTTTGTAGTCACAGCTAACTGGATGGGCCACGAAAGCGCTACTCATAGTGACCCCCAACCAGAAACTACGCCCAAATGCTCATCGACCAAAGAACAGATTAGGGGTAGCACGCGCGCCGGCCGGAATGGGAAGGAGCGACCTACAGCTTCTTGCTGCAGCACAGACGAACATCACGTATGCGATGCTGAGCCAAAGGAGCTGGACCCAAGAGAGAACATACCACAGGAATCCATTTATGGACACAGAGTATAAGACCCGGCAAAAATCAGTCTATCCTGTTAGAAGCGAAGACCGTGCTGATCTGTGTTGCTTTTAGTGACTGTAGCTTTTAGGTGTGTGTGTGTGTGTGGGGTCCTCCTGGGTTCACGTAATTTTATTTCTGGATTCAGGTGTTGGATACACAGGTATAATCTGGTTTGGTTTGGGAAAACTCTTTGAGCTGTTCGCTTACGAGTCCCTTTCTGAATGTCTATTTTATGTTTAGAGATTTTATTGATTTATTGGAGAAAGAGCGAGCACGATTGGGGGCTGGGGGCGGCAGAGGGAGAAGCAGACTCCCCGCTGAGCGAGGAGCCCGGGGCGGGACTCGATCCGGGGACTCTGGGATCATGATCTGAGCGGAAGGCGATGATTAACAGACTGAGCCACCCGGGCGCTCCTGAATGTATATTTTAATTTAAAAAATCCCCAAAGTTCACTCAATATAGTTTTTACAAAGGGAATTAGCAAATTATAACGTATGTCGGCCCGCCCCGCCCTCACCGCCCCTGCCTCCCTCTCATTCCCGAGTTCCCGGCTGTTCCCCAGCTCTCCTGCTTTGCCAATCTCGCGTATTTCACTTCGCTCTCCTTCTTGTTTGATGTTCGCAACACCACGCGATGCTCCTTCATTAAAATGAGGTAAAATCAGGGTGCCAGGCGGTTACAAGCCCCCTTGGAGGAGAGCGCTCTGAGGTCTCCGGGAAAATGCCAAGGAGTGACACCCGCTGCGTCTCAGCTCATCGAGGACACAATGACGGGGACAGAGGGGTGCATGGGGCCCCCACCGTTTGCACCTTATTTGATAGAGAGCGGAGAGCAACGAGTTTGCTCGTGACCCCTGGGTGCAAGAAGGTGACCACCGGGACCGCAAGCACTTGCAACTTGAGTGGGGCGGGGGCGGGGGCGGGAAGGCAGGAACAACGCGCAGCCTTGCGAGGACCACGCAGGAGGGAGTGCGTGAGACCAGTCCTCCCCTGGGCTGGAGAATCGCCCTGGAGCGGCTCTCCTGCCGTCAGATCTGTCACATGCTCGTCCTCTGCAATGACGGGGACCGGCTGCAGCAATCCAAACGGAAACCTGACTCTCCCTCCAGGTGCTGGGGGAAGAAGCGGGAGGCCAGGAAGGAGGTCAGTGCCTGTTGGAGAAAAGGCCCACGCATTTGGGCATGCGATAAGACGTCCAGCCCCAAAGGGACCTCACCCGCTGTGTCCATGGCCCCACGGCACGGGTGGCCGCGGAGAAGTCTGAAAGCATCTCCTGAGGCTGAGCAGGACCCGGCCTCGGACCACCGAAGGGGGCCGCACGGGCACAGAGCAGGGGCCGAGCCAGAGAAGCAGCAGAAGGTGCCGGCCTGGCACGCGCCCACCAGGAGGCCACCTGTCCTCCGCGCAGAGTGAATCCCGTCGCCAGCCTGGTGGAAGGAAGAAGGCTCAGCCGGCGGCGGTCACGCGAGATGCGATCCCCCCGAGTCCGCTGTCCTCCTGTCTGACCGCACTGTGGCCCGGCTGGTGGAAGCCACCAGGACCCGCTGCAGTGGCAGAGAGGATGCGGTCCCTCGGCACTGGACAGTGCTGTCCCGTGTCCCAAGCCACTGGCTCCCGTCCCAAGCTGCAAAAGACAAAGGATAAAGCACCGGCCACCGAACTGGGCTGATTGGACGTAAAAGTAATAAACATTCAGCCAGTGTCACAACCAAAACCAGACCAAAACCACCCCGCCCGCCCAGAAATCTGAGCCGGGCACTCCTCCCCCGGTTCCCCCATCCTGGGCCTGGGTCACCCACTGGGTGCAGCCCAAGCCTGCCGCACAGACGTCTGCCCGCCTGGCCAGCTTCCCTTCTGCTCTCCTCCTTCTCGAAGCCTGTTTCTGCTCCGGGCCTCCTTCCTCCTGGGCACCGCCGTCCCCACCCACCCCCGCGGCCACCTGACCGGCAGCATTCACCTGACCTCTGGCCACCGCTGACTGCTTCTCGGAGGGGTTGTGACTGGGGACCAATCTGGGTTCCCTCCCGGAAGCACGGCTCCCCTGCCCCGGCTGGCTGCTGCGGCAGGGAACCCCTGGCCAAAGCGAGTGGACTCCAGTTTTTCTGTAGGACGTTTTGGAACGAGAACAGAGAAGGAGAAAGAAGTCTCTTTCAGGAGGTAAGCTGTCACATTTAAAATCTAACAGAGCCATTCAGCCACGTGCCCCGGAACCGGGACACAGAGGAGAGAGAGAGAAGCGAGGGAGGGACGAGCCAGAGAGGTGTCCGAAGAAGGCAGAGCGGAGTGCTGGAAGGTTCTGGAAGGTTCTGACAGAGTTCGGTTTCTTGGTTATGTCCTTTTCCAAAGGCGTGCAGCTTCCTCGGAGCCTCAAGGTAGCCCAGGACCCGTCGTATAAACTCCTGTTCCTTTTAACCAAGACCCGCGGTGGTTCTAAAGTTGACCAGTTGCCCTGGCGTGCTGGTCAACTGGCTCTCCATAAAAATAAAACAAAACAAAACAGCCCTTATTTGTAGCATTTGCCGGTTTCCATGATATAAATGCTCCCACTAAGGCCAGTTCTGAGCTACCCGAGTTTCATCAGCGGGAAAGTCCTGCCCGAGCAGCACCCGGAGGAGGGGGACCAGCATGCACCTGCTGTCTCGAAGCCCCATCGCTCGCGGTGTTCTCTCGGCTTGTGATGCCCTCCCATCAGCTCCCACCCTGGCCTGGTTACTTTCTCAGTGCCCGTCTCCCACACCACCTCCTCCAGGAAGCCTTCCTGGACCCTCTATGCACCCCCTTAGCTCCCTTTGTTTGCCCCTGTTGTTGTGCTCGTGACACAAAGCAGAAGTTCACGGAGGGTTCACGTGAAGACTGCTCCCCTCGGTCTACGGAGGCCGTGTCTCCGTCATCTCTGTGACCCCCATGCCCGGCCACGTGCTTCTGCACAGGGCTGATGGGGAGGGGGGCTGGGATAGCTCTGCATGCCGTCCGGCAGACACCCTGCAGCAGGGACCCGTGGGGGACAGGCCACCGTGTGGGGGCTTGTCAGCCTCAGCCCCGGGAGCAGCTTCAGTCTGGGGCGGCCCTGCCGACGCTGATGGGGGCCCCAGAACCCAGGGAATGAATGCTTACCGGCCCGAGCGGGACTGTTATCCTGGGACCACGGCCGTGGTTGACACACGAGCAGCACCGGACCTTCCAGGGACAATCAGACTCCGGGTGTTAAAAAATCGGTCTTGGGGGCGGTTGAATGTCTGACTCTTGGTTTTGGCTCAGGTCATGATCTCGGGTTGTGGGATTGAGCCCTGCATTGGGAGGGAGTAGGCTTGGGATTCTCTCTCCCTCTTCCTCTGCCCCTCCCCACTCTCAGGCACTCTCTCTCTCTCTTAAAAAAAAAAAAAAAATCAGTTTTTGTGGCTAACTGTGCAGCACGCAAGAATAGTGCTCAGACCTGTCTGCAGCGCCCCCCGGCTCCCACCATGAGGCCGTGCAGGGCAGTCGGAATGTCCACTGCCCTAGTTTCTAAGGTCCAAGGACTTTCATCCACGGCGTTCAGTTGCCAGCTGATTAGGAATCGATTATTGGTATTTACGTAACTCAACTTAAATTTTTACAAAAGTTAATTTTTGTTGGATCTATCCATATCGGTGCCGAGTTTTTGAAGACAGGAGCTGCGATGGAGCCTTTCTGTATGTAGTGTCCCCTGAGGTCTCTGATCACGCCTGGGGGTTGGCTTTTCCCCTTGAACACCGCGGGGAAGGACGCCAGGTGGTCTCCGTGTGTGAGGCGCGCGGCGCAGAGCCGGCCGCTGGGCCCTGGACACCGAGCCCTGCGCTCCGGTCCATCCTGCGTCTCTGGGATCTGTCCGAGTCGGGTGTGTCGGACCGCCGGCGGGATGGGACAGCTGACGCTGTGCGAGGCCCCTGGCCCTTGTCACACTGTGACGACGTAGCTCTAAGCTTCGATTCTGAGTCTGGAGCATGGCTCAGAGGGAGGGCTGCCACACCTTATCTCAACCAGACGCTTTCCCCTTGGGTAAGGCCTTGGGTCCAAACCCGCCCGTCTCACCAGCAGAGTTTCTAGAAGGATCCCAATCCCAAAGCATTCCCTTGCCGACCGGGTCATTTCCCAAAGCAATGGCCCCGTCTTGGTCGTTGGAATCTGCTGGCTGATGGGAGTCTTGGTCTCCTCGGAGGCGTGTACCGGATCCCCACCTCTACGAGCCCGCGTGCGCGTGTGACCGCGGGGCTGTGACCCAGGCGCAGCCGAGGCGGGGCCCGGTGACGGCCCTGCGTGTCTCGGAAGCTCACACTCGCGTCCGCGGTGTCCAGACGGGGTCACTTAGGTGACCTGGAAAGAGTCATCAGGCCGGCCGGGAGTGGGCTGTCCCGGGGAATGCCAGCCGGGTGCGTGGACACCACGCGGTCCGAGGGGCAGGAGCCGGGACCCGAGGCTCTCATTGGTCACCTGCGCCGCACCCCGGCCGCGTCCCCCCCGAAGGGCCCGGGTGCTTTCGTGGTAGAGAAGACGCGGCGCTGCGGTTAGAACCCGGCTGCGAACGTGAGCGGAGAGGGCCACCCCCGAACCTTGTTTCATCGCAGGTCTGTCCGGGCGTATGCAGGGCGAGGGCCGTGTGTGCGGGCGCCGTGCTGGGCAGAGAGCAAGTTGGGGCTGGAGCCGCACAGGACCAGTCGCCGTCTGTGGCTTTGCATGTCGACGACAGATCAGTGTGAGAGTCGCTGTTTCCAGCTCCGATGGGGCTCCGGGGTAGGGACCTGGTCCACGTGTGCCCCATATTGTCTGACAAATGCTGGCCCACGGTGGCGGGAGGTGGAGCAGCCGCGTGGATGTGGGGTTCCTCTCATCGCTCAGACCCTTGGGCCACTCCTCGGGGGTTGTGGCATCTCTCCTGCCTGCGCTACAAGTTGGGGACCCAAGGGGATGCTCTCCGAGCCTGCAGTCGTCGCAGGAGTGAGGCTTTAAGCACCGCCCACCCCGCCCCAGCTGCGCTCGGTGTCCTCACCAGGTGACCGTGGTCCGGGCAGGTGGCTCTGCGAGGACAGTCTGTCTTCCAGGATGGTGGACAGGAGGGCTGAGAGGGTTGGCCGGGGTGGCGCACGCGGAGCGCTCAGCGCTGCCCCCTGCTGCCCACTGCCTGGTGCCGGCTGCCCTTCACGAGGGGACAGCACCCCAGGAGACTGGCCACCTGCGGTGCCCTACAGCCCGACCTCAAAGGGAGGCAGAGCCAGGTTTCCCTCACCCCCTTCTGGGTTAGCCTAATTCTGCAAAGCACGCTTAATGTAATGTCCCCGAACAAGTTACGACGGGACCCGCAGAGCCGAGTGTTTATGACGGCGAAGTCACAGGGTTATGGCTTCCTGAATGTTCTTACGGCGTGTTCAGCCCGCAGGTGCCTGACAAAAGCCAGCTCGGGCGCAGTGCCCTCTCCTGGAGGGGGACACCTGCCCGGCTCACCCCGGAGGAAGGGCAGGTCCGGACACAGATCCCTCCTCGGCCCACCACATGGTTTGAACTAAATGTAAGTCAGCAGAGAGGGTCTCTGGCCACCGGCTGGGGACCAGGGCGGAGGGGCGGCCGGGCGCTGCTGAGGGCGGTGTCGCTGCCCGCCAGGTGAGGCCCTGACCCCTCAGCCTTGTCCCCGAGGGATCATTGCCTGGCCCATGCCACCCGGTTTCCGTCCAGAAAGTTCTGCGGCTCCTCCTGCTGCCCTCTGTGTCTTTATCAGGGAGGGTGCCCCAGGCAAAGGGCCCGAGCTGATGACCCTAGTTCAGCCAGAAGACAGCTGGACACCCGCTCACTCCAGTGGGAACCCAGGAGCCGCCGAGAAGCCTCTCGGGGTGGTCCCGAGTGCC